>CM034358.1:59810435-59861754 GCA_019925275.1 Mytilus edulis | reverse complement strand
GTACAATTTGGAAATTAGTATGGCGTTCATTATCACTGAACTAGTATATATTTGTTAAGGGGCCAGCCGAAGGAGTGCGGGAATTTCTCGCTACATTGAAGACCTGTTGGTTACCTTCTGCTGTTGTTTTTTTCTATGGTCGGGTTGTTGTCTCTTCGGCACATTCCTCATTTCCATTCTCAATTTTATTTTATTGAAAGGACGTAATAATTATTGTCATACTGCAGTTATCAGTTTTTGTAAAGAAGTTGATTGTTAATCTCCCGTTGTTAGATTTATAACCGATTTGACAGTGTTTTTAGGTGAGAATTTTAGAAACATGTTTCTGTAATTTTGCATTATTTGCGGTCGATAATTTGTGTACAGAATTTATAAATTGAAATTATGTCGTAGACTGATAAACTAGTATCAAACAAAATTATTCTTTCTTGTTTATAACATCCAACTTTAAATAATCTTTAGTCAAGTCAAGATTTATATACTTCTTGTGTGTAAGTATACTCGCAATTCCAACCCAGATCCAAAAATTCCTACATGTAAATTCCCGATTTTTGCCGACATGAAATAACTATTATTTATTTAAAATCGGTTATTAATCTGTATTCTGTTTAATTTTCAATTTTAAAGTTCCACTTAGGCATCCGGCTTCTATGTATTCTTCCTAAAGTCACTAAGATATTTAGAGACAAATCGTCTCAGTGATTGGTGGATATGTATTACTATATATTCAGTGGCAAATATCAAGGGTGAGGATTTAATTGTTCAAGACAAGCTACAAACTAAATAGAAACATGATATTTCTTGATATCGTGTTAGTATATTATGTAACACTGGCAGGACGACGAAAAAGCCTTTTTCAAATATACTGTAGAGATGATAATCCATATATTTGAGAGAAAAAAAAGCATGAGCGAATTAGAAAATGAAGAAACGTAAACAGCAAAGGAAAATGGGAGTTTGTTATAAAACTTTCTATTTTAAATAACTTATTATAATAATGAGTTGTCTACCTTTCAACTTCGTTTAAGACAAACGTTGTTATCTACCATGTCAGTTTTGACAAGAAGCGTCAAAGAAAGACAACTCCACTCTGATCCTATATTTCAATTAAATTATGAAATTTCATAATATTATGGTATTTCCTATTTGTCTCGCCTGTTTTACTGATTGTTGAAGGCGTAAGATGACCTATTGTTGTTAATTTCTTTGTCTTTTTGTCTCTTAAGTGGAGAGTTGTCTCATTGGCGACCATATTACATCTTTATATTCTAATATAATGCATTTCTTGTTTGCAATGAAAACAAATTGTCATTTGAAGCTTTATTGGCACAAACGCTTTAAAACTCGGTTTTGAATAATTACTTAATACTATCAATAATATATATATTATTCTCGCGAGTCATTGTTTCCCTACAGGACTCTTAAATTCGCAAATGTCATATAATCGTTCACACGTTCTTTGCACAGATCGTTGACATTTGAGTTACGTAATGGATTTCCATGAGGCCTATTATATTGACTCATGTATCAGCAAAGACTGTCCTTGTAATAAATGTCATGTATAATTTAATGGCAATTCTAACAACTTAAGGAATTTAACACCAATTATCACACTTCTGTATTTTATGTATAAAAGACGAATATCTTATCATCAGAAATCATAGAAACAAAAGAGATTGGGCGGTGTTCAAATGATATCCACTACTATGTCTCTAGTTTTACCTTCAGAAAGCATTTTCAAAAGGCAATTAGTGTGCGAAAAGATGTCATTACAGCAAGTACCATCTACTTGCAGTTTCGTTTTTAATGTGATATTTCATAACCAATTTAGTCAATCAACTGCTGGAAGTTTTAGTTTGATAGACAGCGGCATTTCAACATTAACCTTTGCTGAGCAAGAACATTTAGCGCTACATTATAATTAATAAAAATACTGTGGTTGAAAATGTTTTAATTACATGTGGCAACGCACCAAAAGTATGAGATCGCTGTGAGTGTCTGCGGAGCTACGTTATATGTTCTTGATTGACGAAAACTACCAATGCATAAAACTGCTACCTGATGTTTGTATACTATTTGGGACTTTTGGCAATGCTCTGACAGAATCGGGTTTAATTTGGCGTTCCAGCTATTTTGAATCGCGCACTACTGACGAGTCTTATATAAAAGAAACAAGTTTGATGTCACAAATTTTTAGACTGGTATATTTGATTACCTTTTTTTTTTAAAGATATGTTGTAATACAGGGGGGGGGGGGGAGGAAATCATTTAGTTGGCAAGAAAATAAAATCAGATATTTGTATTTATGATCTTTTCCTAGTCTTTAATCATATAAAAGCACAGTATTCCACTATATTTTTATAAACAGCTGAGCATGGAGCTGCTTTATTTCATATTATGTACAATGCGTCTTTTTTTTAAAAACTTTTTTGTATAATTTATTTTCATGTCATCAAATTTGTATGTTTTTCTATATTCTGTCAATAAAATTTGTACGACATTTGCTGTTTTAGATTTTGTTTTTGAAATATCGATGCAGATGAATGATGGTCTCTATATATTTTGACCAAATACTATGCTCTAAATAGCAACTTTAGGCCAAAAATATAACTTTAAACATTTTTATGACGTTTTATTAAACACTCAAATCACTATTCTGAATTTAAGGTGATACACAACATCTTGACTAATATTTGGTTTGCCTGTTTATATTTATAAAATTTTGACAAAACGTAACTTCGATCCTTTGAAAAAAATATGAAAATTTCAAAACATTTGAACTAGACACTTTGTCAGAAACATTTCATTTGTTATAAATAGCAGTTTGAGAAATTATAATGAAATGTAGTTCCTTCAACCAACATACGTTATAAATATCAAGATTTTAAAATGAAATGCGGTTCCTTCATCCAACATACTTATAAATCTCAAGACTTTACACCGTTTTTTGCTAACTCATATATGAAAGTTTGTTGCCTACAATTTAGATTATTACTAACAGTGTTTCGGGATTTTTTGCTAATACTGTTTGAGCATGGGTCCTCTTTCAAAAGTCTCCCAACTACATGTATTACCTTGATTTCGCAAGGTACTCTTTTATATTTTTGTAACGTTTATAAGTCTTGAGATTAATTACATATGTTGGTTGATGGAAAAGCATTTAACTATAATGTCTTTGTTTTCTTTTAATATGAAGATGTATCCCATTCCTTTTACTATTTTATTTGGTTAACATATATGGCTTACTCTCAAGCAAAAAAGTAGTTGTTGCATTTATATTTTTAGCAAGTTCAAATATTTTATGACAAAAACATAACTAAACAGAAAAATAAGAATTGAATATTTCTGCTTTAATTGGTACAAAGCCAATTCAAATACCAACAAAAATTACCCCAACATGATTTTGAGAAAAGAAAACGTAGTTTTTAATAAAAAATATATGACAGTACTAAGTGACGAATATACGTTTGACAATGAACTATAGGCATTCAATCTACTTAATATCAATTATGAGTCATATCTACTAAAATAGTTACTAATAATGTGCTAACATACACAATGGCCTTTACGAGTGCAAACAATAATTCGAATATCAATTGATATAAGCCTTAAAATGTGTAACAGCTTTTTAAACAAGCAGTATTATTATGTCTGGTTTGATTGTGTTAAATTAAAAGCAAATTAATTGCTTTTAATCACAAACAACAAAACACAACATCCATGAGCTGGAATGGAATTACGTACTATTGTGCTTTATGCTGACTTAACAACCAATTATAACAAATTATACAGTATCCCAAGTTACATTGTATCGCCATAGTCAAGAGGAAGATTTTTTATCAAATCATTTTTTACATCAGAAAATGCTTGTACCAAGTTTCGTATATGGAAGTTGTTATCCATTTGTTTGATGTGTTTGAGCTTTAATCTTGCTGTTTGCTCAGAGACTTTCTGTTGCGAATTTTCGTTGGAGTTTGGTATTTATGCTATTTTTTTCGTTTACCTTTTCTTATCTCGAAAACAACAGATCCAGCAAGAGGAGTAACCATCCTTAAAAGGATAGACAAAACAAGTAAATAAATTGAAATGTGCAGCTGTCTTTATTCCAGCACGAAAAATATATTATATTTTCAGATCAAGTCCTCCATAGTATTTATACAACTTTAGTAGGTTACAGATTTTATCGTGTATGTGTACATGAGACTCATCAGTGCATGTTCATTTGAAAAGATGGAAGGCCAATTAATATCTGAAGTTGAGGAACATTAAAAACAATAGAAAAGTTTGCTAGAATATACGACGGATTTTGGTATGTTAAGAATATACAGAATCCAGCACATGCCAGTACGCCTGTTCGCTACACGCTAGCAACGATAATGGTTCGGAACAAATCAGATCGTAAAACAGTGCAAGCATAAGTATTCATTATACAAGAATTTTAAATATAATACATTTGTAGATTTACATTCAATGACGCGATGAAAGAAAACCCTTATTATTGTACGTTTATTATTTTGTATTATAGCTGAATGTGCGGTATGGACTTTTCTCATTGTCGAAGGCAGTACACTCACCTGTAGATATTAATTTGTGTGTTTTTGTCTCTTACGGAGAGTTGTCTCATTTACAATTATAACCCTACTTCTTTTTTATACTTAGTACACATATTGTATGAAGAAACCTAGCAAAATATTCTCATTGCATATCAACAATGAAAATAAAATAAATTAACACATATTTGGAATAAAAAGTCTTCATTTAATGTTTTAATAAACATTGCCATTAAAGCGGGATGTTTGGCATGCCACAAAACCAGGTTCAACCATCTATTTTTTTCTTAAAATGTCCGTACCAAGTCAGGAAAATTGCCATTACTACATTATAGTTCGTTTATGTGTGTGTGCCAGTTTAATGTTGTGTTTCCATTGTGTCGTAGTTCACTTATATTAGATACTTTCCCCTCAGGTTTAGTTTGTAGCCCGGATTTGTTATTTCCTTATCAATTTATGAGTTTCTACCGGCGGTATACTACTGTTGCCTTTATTTAAAACCTTGATAACATAAATTTGTCATCAAACATGCCAAAGAGAGGAAACAGATGTCCGTAATTAAAGAAAGCAGCCACTGTCAGCTGTAAATGAACCAAAAAGCTTCGGCATTGTAATAAGCATATGAAATTCGAATATTCGAATACAACATATATTCTTTTTTTATTTTCTTCCAATCAAACTTTATTTGTTATTTTGTTAATATATATGTTACTAATTTCTAATGAAATATTGTTTTAACGTTTATAAAACATACGTTAGTGCAAAAAAATTAAAATGACATAATTATTTATTCTAAATTTAACATAATGAATCAGTCACTGTCAGCTGTAAATGAAAGGCTTGTGGAAACTAAAAGCTTCGGGATTCTAATAAGCATATGAAATAATAGATGTATTCGAATACAATACATTGTGTATATATGTAATTGTATTATCCAATCTAATTTTCGTTGTTATTTTTATTAATATAAATGTTACTATTTTCTGATAAAATATTTTTTGAACGTTTATAAGACATACGTTATTGCAAATAAAAAAATAACCTATTCATTTTTTATAATAAAATCGAGAATGGAAATGGGGAATATGTCAAAGAAGCAACAACCCGACCATAGAAAAAACTACAGCAGAAGGTCAACAACAGGTCTTCAATATAGCGAGAAATTCCCGCACCCGGATTCGTCTCTCCGCTGGCCCCTAAACAAATATATACTACTTCAGTGATAATGCACGCCATACTAATTTCCAAATTGTACACAAGAAAAAACTTTACATAATATTTCAAAAGTAATATACCAACGTTTTTGTCTTGTATTATGTTCTTAACGTCTTCTTCCTTTAAAGAACACACTGCTAAGTTTCTCAGCATTTGACTCCCTTCTACTTTTATTTTAATTATAATAACAGTCCTATAGATTATTGTTGGATAGCTGTTGAGTAGTTATTATATTTCATTATATATTATATAATTTGTTTTTAAACAAAGCTAGACGTTATTCTTTAATCTTCTTTGACAGCAATTATTGGTGTTGATGTCCAGTTGTCCATTAAAGTTGAGTACTCTGGAATTGGTGTACTATATTCATGGGGATATGTCACCAGACAAACGTTATTCAAAGTAGGTGATTGGTGCTGAAACTGCATCGGACGACATCTTACTTCCGTTCTACAAATGTTTGATGAAGGTAAAACTACAGACATGCTTGATTATTTGTGGTAAAAAGAAGGTTCAGATTCGACTATATGATTTACCTGTATTTAACATCGCTTTTTATAATTTTAGTATTAAGGGGGCTCCTGGGTATAAATCTTTTTTTTTCTAATATAGGTTTTCGCTATATTTTTTAATAAATGAACTTTATCATATACTTAAAAGAAAAATGAAATAAAAAAATGGGGTCACCGTTCATTTAAGCTCACAGTCTGCCTCTGGAAGAGGCATACATTTTTGTTAATGTCCCTTTTTTCTGTTGAACTAATAGGAGAAATAGAGATAATATCGAAATAAAAAAATAACCTAATTACAGAAATCGCTTAAATTTTACAATTATTTAGTTTATGTACAGCTTATATGAAAACAATAATAAAAAATATAGGTCACGATGAGTTAAAAAAGATATTTCAAATTTAATGCCAAAAAATGGCATTTTTGAACCAAAGGGAGATAATTTGGAGTTTTTCATTTTTATGATCATTTTAAAAGTCATCTGGGGCCAAACCGAATCGATTTTTTGGGTTGATTTTTTTTCCATATCATAAAGTAATAACTAATAGTGTAATGAATAAAATTTGAAATGAAAAAATAAAGCTTCATTTTTTTTATGAAATTTTTGTACCCACGAGCCACCTTAAAAGTGATAATTTGTGATAAGTTTTATACATTTGTTTATCATAAGTGACCGAGGAATGACATTAAATACGTGATATTCCACACAGTTTAGGGATTGGGTGTTAAGAAGATTCGGTGTAACGTCATATCATAAGCTTAATGTCAGTGATCTAGACTTAGAGGGAAATGTTTTGCTGCATTTAAGGTGTTTCAAAGGGGATAGTAGCATTGAAATAATAAGAAAAAAATAATGTTCATGAAAATATTGTTCTTATAGGCTTTTATGCAAACTTTAACAAAATCACGAAATTAGATACTCACAAACATACATTTGTTCTTTCCCAATCAACAAATATGGTTCCATAGAAAAAAAACTGCTTCCTAAGTTTGGTACTACTTTTGATAATTCTCTAATTTTAATAACCACAATGTTGTCCAACACAACTTAAAAATAGTTTACTTATCCAAGTTTCTTTTTACAAATATCAAAGAATAACCCTTTTCTTCAATTTACCTGATGCTTTCAAAGTGTTTGGCCGATTGTCTGTTAAGACATCAATCATTAATTAGCGTCTCTACGTACGTATATTTCATTTATTTGTTATGTCGATGTCGAAAGTCATGTTCCGGTACTTGCATGATAATACGGATTTTTTGTGTTATTAAAATTTACTGTTACAAAATGTTAGAAATTATTATAAATTAAGGAAAGTATCTCCCTCATGCAAAGCTCTGATTTCTTTCACGGATTTAGCTATACTTTTTGGACCTTTATGATTATAGCTCTTCATCTTTATGTTAGCTTTGGATTTTAAAAATTTTGGCCACGAACATCACTGAAGAGACATGTATTGTCGAAATGCGCATCTGATGCAGAAAAAAATGTACCGTTAATGTTATTTCAGATTTCAATGAACGCAATTTATATAAATATATGGCAAAGATCTTGGATTTTGTTACCACACATCCATCAAAACTTTTAGAAAATTCGTTTTATAGATACAAAGATGTTGTTACCCAATTTAGCTGTAGTTGTATAATTCTAAATACATTTTGAAGACATCACATACTAGTTTTTGACTGTTATGTTGATTTTGGGACACGTTGATTTAAGATATTTTTTTTGAAAATCAAAAACATATCTTAATGCCTATATTGATGGATCAGTACAGCTATCAGTTATCAAGTTATTGCTACATTCTGTAATATGATTTACCATATTTTTGCATTGCGTGAGTTCCACAGACTGTTTATTAGAGTTGTCATTAATGACTTTTGAACAGCGATATACTACTCTTGTCTTTATCTAACTAGTTTCTTGTAGCTTGTAGTAGTTGCGATTTCTTTGTTTGTGTCTATTGGTTAAATTCGGTTTCAGGGGCAGATTTAGTCGGGAGCGAGGTGGGCGTGCGCCCCCTAAAATGTGCAAAGCATGGGTTGTCTTCAACTTATTTTAGTATTAGAAGTGACCATCCTATCTTTTTAAATATTCAAAGTATATTAAACAGTAAGTTTAACAGAGTCTACGTGATTACTCATCAACTGACCTATACGATTCATTTAAGTTTTATAAATATCATATACTTCATAAGAAGATGTCAAACGCGCTGCTTTTGATGAAAAATAAAGTAGGTTTTTAGCAGTTAAAGTACAAATAATTGTTACATTGTATTTGCGGTTTTATAATCAATTTCTTTGATAATCGAAGTTCCAAAACATTCCTAGCCCTTACTCACTTTCACAATTTCATCATTGCACGGCCAAGAAAACAGTCCAGGTGAGATTATTTCTTAATGTCCTTAATGAAAGATAGAAATATTGTTTCAAGCGAAAGGTTAGTTTATAATTTGTATCCCTGTGTCTTTATATATTTCTTACTTGCAACCTGACTTATATACCATATTACATGCATGGGATCCTCAGAAAATTAACATAACTTCGTAAATGCATCTCATTCTGATTTTAGTTGTTTGTGGCGAAAACAGTATATATAAAGTCTAACACGACCTCCGAAAATCATATAGTAAAAAACAGATATTATGAAAGGACAATTAAAAATCACGGCGAAAAGTAAACACTTTCGTTTGCAAAATCTATTACTAGTATTGGTCAGGTGAGCTGTTGTGATCTGTCTCGTCTCACTTTGCTTCCGTCGGTCCGCCCGTCTATCTGTCAACTCTTCACATTTCCATCGTCTTAACCAAGTTTTTCGGGGCTGGTGTTATGGAGTGTTAAAGTAATTCCTAAGATAACCAGTTCCATTTCACATTATTGAAACCATGTACAATTGGCTTAAACACACTGACGATCAGCAAACAAGGGTTATTTATTTTTGTGATGTTTCTGTATTCTTTTTGTCACAACTACCAACACAATGTCTTGCAGGAATTGGTTGAGATAATTGTTAACTGATATTGCTATATAGATCATTTTACAACAAGTGCTGGTGTCTTGATTGTAGTCTGGTTTGCATAGGAAAACAGAATAAAAATAAAATGTTGACATGATCTTCAGCTTCTGTGTTTTGGGCGGCAGCTTTATAACTGTAGCATTATAAACTCATATACAGGCAATATGAATCTCTTAGTGCGCAAGTTAGGGTGTTAGGAGATTGTAGTTGATTTTTCTCATTTGTAGGATACCTTGCCATCATAACTCGAAGGTTCTTCGTGGAACAGGATCAATTTGTTTCACCTCTGTCCGTCCATCCGTCAGTCAGTCACAAGTGATTGTAGATTGTTGTCTGGGCAGTTGTTTTAGGCGGTTTCTGCTTACAACTTTTATTTCTCGCTAATTTTATCTCACAATATTTCGAAATACCTACATTGAACCCCTTTAGAAAAATATTTTAATAATTTTACATACAAAAAAGTATTACGCCCCCCACTGATCTGAAATCCTGGATTCGCCCTGATTTTTACATTTTGTCTCAATCGTGTGCTGCTATATACTATTGTATAAGGTTACACGAAGGATTGGATGCTCACAACTATGTGTAGCATAGCCAAATTTTGTATGTGCCTATCTTGAGTCTATAGTTCAGTCGTTCGTTCATGTCTGTCTTCTTTATTTTATATAATTATTTTGTCATAAATTTCGTCGTTGATTTTTGTATTTGAATCATTTAACATTGCTCATGTTTCAATTTGATATTTTTATTTCTTATAAGAGGCACATTTCTGCTGACGTCCTCAAAAAGCGATAATACATGTCGGTGGAATAAATTTTACTGATTGTTGAAGGGGTACGATGACGTATGGTTGTTAATTTCTTTGTCATTTTGTCTCTTTGGTAGAGAGTTGTCTCATTAGCGACCATACCACATCTTCATATTCTTATATAATGCAGTTCTTGTATGCAATGGAAAAGAAATTGTCATTTGGAGCTTTATTGGTACAAACACTTTTTAACTCGGCTTTAAATAATTACTATTATATTATCAATAATACAAATATTTTATTCTCGTAAGTAAATGTTTTCCTACAGGACACGTAAATTAGCAAATGTCATATGATCGTTCACTCTTTCTTTGCACAGATAGCTGCCATTTGAGTTACGTAATGGATGTCTATGAGGCCTTTAATATTGACTCATGTAACAGCAAAGACTGCCCTGGTAGTAAATTTTATTCATAATTTAATAGCAAGTTTTATAACTTTGTGAATTTAACACGAATTATCTCTCCTGGGTGACTGGGGAATAGAAATATTGTCTGACCGACCGGCAGTAAAACGCTTGCCGAAGTGGGGCGTCCGTTTGATTGTGCGGGATGTATCAAGTTCGCAGTCACATCCGGTCAGATTGGGGACGTTAAATCCGATGCCTCGTGTAAAGAGAGTGCCACGCTCTTTGCACATTAAGAACCCTTGCAACAACTCTTTGAGGGGTCCGTAGGTGGCCTGTTGCAAGGCAAAATTTCTGTCCCTATCCAATATACACTCATTTTCCAGTGGCAGTCCAAATTTCCCCAACCATCATCCCAGATGGCCTCTATTGTGACAAGACCTACCTATTGTATTTATTGTGAACTTGTTCTCGTCCTGAATATGCATGAACTATTTGCCACTGGACGTTAAGCAACCAACAATCAATCAATTACAAATTATCTACTTCTCGAAAGTGACTGTGTATCTACAGGACACGTAAATTAGCAAATGTCATATGATCGTTCACTCTTTCTTTGCACAGATCGTTGACATTTGAGTTACATAATTGTTATCCATGAGACCTTTAATAATGACTAACGTAACAGCAAAGACTGTCCTTGTAGTAAATGTCGTTTTGATTTAATAGCAAATCGAACAACTTACGGAAATTAACACAAATTATCACACTTTAGTATTTTATGTATAAAAGACAAATATCCTATTATCAGAAATCATAGAAACGAACGGAATTGGACAGTGTTCAAAAGATATCCACTACTATGTCTATAATTTTACCTTCACAAAGCATTTTCAAAAGGCACTTAGTTTGCGAAATGACATCGTTTCACCAGCTATCTACTTGCAGTTTCGTTTTTAATGTGTTGTTTTCTAACGAATATAGTCAATCATCTGCTGGAAGTTTTAGTTTTATAGACTGTGGCATTTTATCATTAACCGTTACTGAGAAAGAACATTTAGCGCTACATTATGATTAATATTTCAGTTGGGATAAGAATGAAACAGAATCCTAATAATCGCTTTGCTTCCAAAAAATTCTGTTGTTTTGATTGTTTTTAATTACATATGGCAACGCACCAAAAGTATGAGATTGCTGCGAGTGTCATCAGAGCTACTTAATATGTTTTCCATTGACGAAAAATATCAATGCATAAAACTGCAACCTGATGTTTGTATGCTATTGGGGACTTTTTTGGCTAGCAATCCGCTGAATAATCGTACGCAATTTGACATTTCAGCTATTTTGAATCGAGCACTACTGATAAATCATACACAATGGAAGCATATACTTCTGTCGTTACAAATTATAAATCATTTACTTTGAGGATTTGTTTTAGATATGGTGTGATAAAGGGAGATGCCATTATTAAGTTGACGAAAATAAAAGTCTTATATTTGTAGTTATCTTTTCTAAGACGCTTGGCATGTTAAAACATTGAGTTCTACAGCCTTCTTATATACAGCTAAGAAATACTGCTTTATTTGATTTATGCACAATTTTTCTTTTTTTTATTCTGTCAATAAAATATTGTACAAAATTTATTTTTTAAATTCATTTTTATGAAATATCAACGCAGATGAATGATTATCGAAACTTATCTCTTATATATGAAAAGTGAAAAATAATTTATGAAAGTCATAGATTTGTTGGAAGTATATTCATGACCTGGGCCGTGGACAAATACGATCATTGAACAACTAAATCGAGGGTGGGTAAGTGGTGTGTTGGGGTGTTCTTTTTTACTCCCTGTAAGATAAAGCTAAACATCTTAATAAATCTGTAGCTTGCATGAATCATTTCATTATCAAGCGCAAGACAAAAATGTGCTTAATTCTTCAAATTCTCAAACCCAGCAAGTTTTAATTAGCATGTTTTTCTCGTAAGCTACTATCAAATCCAAAGTTGACATTCCGTAACCAAAGAAGCAGCTATGATGAATTGGTGAAATCAGTATACTTGCGAATAATGCAATATACAATATAATACAAAATAAAAAACACCTACCTTAAAATCCATTTTGATATAACATTATAAGAATTTCTATGATAGCGTAACTGAAAAACCTACAGCTTTAGAGTATTCCTTTGTATGACGCCATGTTTAGAAATGACTTAAATGCGCCAAAAGCATAAATGAAAATTCATTTTCGTTTGATATTGTAGATTTCTCCGAGCTCTTGTTCAAAAATTCCTTTTGTTCTGCATCCGAATAACAACTAAAAATTGGAAGAGTTTTTCCAATTACAATTTATTAAACAATGAAATCGGCATAGCGTTTGCAAATAGGTTCCGATACATGTGGATTTACGTGGAAGGTATATTGTGACATCATGTAAGATCATTATATATCTTTGATTCTGCGCTAAGTATGAATATATCGAGTTTTTTTATCACGGTGTTGTTTACAAAGCGAAAGAAGCACGTTATATTAGAATTAAAGATGTATTAACATCAACCGCAATTTACCAAAATCGTATACCATTTAGGTGATACCATAGCAGTACATATCTTATGGCAAATAGATTATCCATCATTTTCTACATAGAAAAATGCCCGTACCAAGTCAGGAATATGTATTCAAATAAACTCTTTCATGACGCATTCAAATTCCCAGCGGGCACATGACGTTGTTTCAACGTTGAAAAATTGTTGAATTTTGGTTGAGTTCGTCATCAACGTTGATTCAACGTTGATTCAACGTAATTATTTTCAACGTCGTATATTCGACCACAATTTAATATTGATTCAACGTCTTAATTTCAACGTTGCAATTTCAACAGAAAATTGATGTTGATTCAACGTCTTATTTTTGACGTTGAAATTTCAACAGAAAGTTGATGTTGATTCAACGTCTTATTTTTCAACGTTGAAAGTTTAACAGAAAGTTGATGTTGATTCAACGTCACATTTTCAACGTTGAACCAATTTATATATATGAAATGTATGATATCATGCATTGATCAACTATTTAAATCTGTTTTTCTAATGAATTAAGTTTGGAAATTGAAGCAGGCCGTGTGATTAAGTGGGAGGGGGATTTGATGGGGTGAAATCCCCCTTTTTTTTACGATAAATGTATTTGACAATGGCGGATTCAGAAATTTTCCGGGGGCCGAACTGACTGCCTAAGAGGGGGCCCGTTTCGGTCACGCTTCAGAGATTCCCTTTATTATCAACCAGATTTTTCCCAGAAAAAGGTCAAACCACCAGAACTGTACCCTCCCCCTCCCCCTCTCGATCCCCTTTTTGATCTGCCAAAGAACCTTGCATGTTTTCTGATAATCGCTTTCTACAAAATAAAATATATTTCTTCCATACAAAGGGTTATAACAATATCCAAACCATTGTTACAATTTAAAATGAAATAAATTTACGGAGATATTTATACATATTTATTGAAATATAATTTTAAACATTTCCCGCTCTGAAAACTTTGCTACTCGGAATATCACGGACATGCTTCCGAAAGTTCGCGCATGTCGATTAGCGCTTTATTCAAAGAAACAACATTGTTTACTGCCCGAGAAAAACAGAAGAAAAAACTATTCTACTACGTACGTTTACAGCGATGGAAGAAGGTAGCATGAGACAAGAACACAGAAGTGAACAATCTGTACGTTATTTTATTGTTACAAATTATTAAGTACATAGGCAATTGTGTTTTTATCAACAGATCGTACATGAAATTTTAAATCCATGCAGTGGCAGTGCCCACACACATTGTCATTGTGTGAACACGTGGTTTAAACATAAACAAGTATTTACTAATTGATTCTGAGCACATAGAGTACCTATAGGCTATTTATTAATTGACAGGTGCAGATAAAACAGTTGAAGGCCTGTCATTCACTTGCAGTGTCGTATCAATTTTTTTTATTTAAAAAAAGGGGGCTAGATATATAATTAATGAAAGCTGAAGGCTAAATCAATTTACATTCCTGCCAAATTGGGCAATTATCTGTCACTATTTGCAAGTTGGGATTTCCACTATTTGCGGGTCGGGATTTTCCCTACGGAGGTAGTTGTGGTCCTTGGACTCAGAAAATTCACTCAAATCATCCGTTTTCTACACTTTCTTTTCGTCATGCTTGTAGATACTGATTTGATATTATATTTGGTATATAGTTTTATCATGACAAGTTTCAGACGAAGTTTGATTTTTTTTGGTCTGATGATTTTTTGCAGAGCATTTTCAACAATTGTACTTGTATCATCCTGATTATACCCATTTTACATTTTCTTTAAAAATCTAAGTTAAGGAAACTATATGATTTTAAAACAGGTAACAAAAACAAATTATGAGGGAAAGACTACTATAGATATAGGAAGATGTGGTATGAGTGCCAATGAGATAACTCTCCATCCAAGTAACAATTTATATAAGTAAACCATTATAGGTCAAGGTACGGCCTTCAACACGTAGCCTTGGCTCACACCGAACAGCAAGCTATAAAGGGCTCCAAAAATTACTAGTGTAAAACCATTCAAACCGGAAAACCAACGGTCTGATCTATATAAAAATGAAAAACACCTATGCACTACATAAACAGACGACAAAAACTGTACATCAGATTACAAGCCAAGAAAAGAGTTAACACTTAGTACAAATGCAAGAAAAGAACATGTAGAAATTGAAATTAACGAGCAAATTTTAACAGCAAAAACATCCAAGATGTCTGTCAAAAATTATTTGATAAACTTGATGCATTTTCATATTGTAGACTGTAAAATTAAAAACATCTTAAATCTGAATGTGATTTTTTTTATTTAGATGCATATATTTTTTTCAGGGTCCTCCATAATTCTTTGATTCAGCGGGAAAAAGGGAAAAATTTCATTTGGTGCCTCAAAGTTGTTCACAATAATTCTTGGTAAGTTACATTATTTTAAATTCTATATTAGCAAGTAACTTGCAAAATTCACTGGAAAACAAATTTGAAACCCTGTTCATCCTAACCAACCCCAAGACTACTTTTTACTATCCTCAGTAGCTGTATGAACTTTTAACGTAAAAGAAATAATTGTTATACGCCCGTCAAAATTTTGACGGGACGTATTATGGTATACAAATGTTTGGTGTCCGTCTATCCATCTGTCCGGCGTAAACATGAAAATAAGATTAAAACTTTTTGAGTTACAGGACTTCGTAACTAAAACAGGGGTGTTTTTTTTCACATGTCGCGCTGTATCTCAAAAACTTCTTAGTTATATTTTTCTAAAGATTTTTATACTTTTTTGTGATGATTCAAAATTTTATTTATTTTTATTTATTTGTAAAAAAAAAAAGGAGGGGGGAGGGGGGGGGGGTTCACATGTCGCACCGTATCTCAAAAACAATTTATGAATATTGCTTCAAACTTTACACACTTCTTAGTTATATTAATCCAAAGATCTGTATAATTTTTGGTGATGATTAAAAATTTGATTTTAGAGATATTGAGTTTTTTTGTAAAAAAAGGAAGGGTTTTCACATGTTGTGCCGTATTTTAGAAACTATTTATGATAATTGCATAAAACTTCACACACAAGAGTTAGACGACGGGCGTATCATGCGCTCGTGGCGCAGCTGTTTATTTACTTCTGTGATTTAATTGTTACTGTTTTTTTTACAAACAGAATGTGTCTAAGAGTCCTTTCCTGGGTTGGTTGACGCAACCGAAACTATGATGAAGAGTGAAATGTCCAGGTTCCTTAAATATGGAGGTGGAGGGAGGAACGAAAAAAACAAGAGGCAGGATGAGGACATTTCCAATTCCATTCCAGATACTGAAAATAAATAAATGCTCTTTTCATCTTGTTTTTAATGACTCATATTGACTAAATAATTGTATGGCAGGTTAGTTCAAACCAAAGATTATAAAATTGGTATTTGCCGCTTTTCCACCAAACATATAGCATTTAAGAGTGGTTAGCCTCGAGTTAGAAAATATGTGTCTGGGTAAGGTGACATGTGTGAACTGTTAGTGGGCTAGTACATTTAAAACCCTGCTCAGCATGTCTGCTCTCATGTTTGTCCTGCATATGCATTTGACTTGTCACTGGATGTTAAACAACCAACTATCCATTCATCCTAATCAAATATTTAATAAATGTCTTTCAATCTTCTTTTTCTCTAAAAAAGTGCGTGGAGCATCCAACATAAATGTGTTGTATTAACATACGAAGAGCTGACCAACTTACACCAGAGGCGTTACAATGAACTGGTTGTTAGCCTACCAAATTGCTTTGAGCTTTTTAGATAATTCATATTTAACTGTTGAGAGTGGAGGAATATCCTATTACTTGAGTTAAAGTGTCCTTATCTGTGCTTTGAGCTCTTTAGATAATTAATATTTAACTGTTGAGAGTGGAGAAATATCATATTACTTGAGTTCGAGTGTCCTAATCTGTTTCTCAAATAATTTTTATACCCCACTTACGATAGAAGAGTGGCATTATGTTTTCTGATCTGTGCGTCTGTCCGTTCATTCTTTTGTCCGTCCGTCTGTTCTTCAGGTTAGAGTTTTTGGACAAGGTAGTTCTTGATGAAGTTGAAGTCCAATCAACTTGAAACTTAGTACACATATGTTCCCTATGATATGATCTTTATAATTTTAATGCAAAATTAGAGTTTAAACCCCGATTTCATGGTCCACTGAACATAGAAAATTATAGTGCGAGTGGGGCATCCATGTACTATGGACTTATTTGTGTTATCATTCCTTTTGAGGTCATCAGGCATGGTCACCTTTTTTCATGTCGTCACACTAGGAAAATTCAGAAGAAACCAAAAAATTTTGAGGTATTGATAAATTTCATCCAATCATTTGCAGAGAACAAATATTTCACTAAATATTTTTCTCACACTGATCAAGAAATGTGAAAATAGCACAAACATTATAAAGAAACTAATTATCAACATTCTCAACGTTGTATCAACTATGAGTTTTCAACGTTGAATCAACGTTGATATCTAAACGTGTATGCAACGTTGTATTTTCAACGTTGAAATTACCTTTCATTTTCAACCTATATTTCAACGTTGATTCAACGTTTCAGCATGACGTTGTTTCAACGTTGAAGCAATGTTGATGTGCCCGCTGGGTTGTTGCTTGGCAAAGTGAATAAAATCAACTTTAATTCACTAAAACTACTCATATAACATTTATAATCAAGAAGTGGAACATTGAAAATACATAAGGAAAATTCCAAAAAGTTAAGATGTCTACTCTAGTGATGCATGATTCAAACAACTCGAAGGTACGCAGGAAAATATTTAGACATTATTTGGTTTATAATAAGTATTACACATAAATGATATGTTTTGTACATTATTTGTTGACCAACTGTCGATTAATCATTGTTTATAACACATTGTAACACTCATTGAGAAAAACACTGTTTAATCACAAATTATAAAACTTCTTCGCACCATTTCGGTTATAAGAAACATATTATATAATTATGTAATATGTTATGTGCTAATTTTCAAACGATACATACAGTACTCGTTGGCCTCCTGTCTATTTTTAAAACTGAGGAGAAAACTGTTATTTTGTCATAACTTTTGAAATAAAACATTTCAATTATTCAAAAAAGTTATTATGTTAGGTAGTAATTCAAAATAATATAATAAATAACTGCATAAAGGAACAAATTAAATACACCTGTCAAAATGTGTGAAATATAAACATGATAAAGTCAAGTGAAAACACTCTTAATCTGGATCTCACCTCTTGACAAATGTTCAACATTGTTTACAAACATTCATTTAAAAATAGAATACACAATTAATGGTCACGTGATTATCCATTCAAGTTTATTTATAGATTAGACAATACTTGGTCATGTTTATGAAGATTTAAGCCGTAGGCGAAGCCGAGGGCTTAAATCTTTATAAAACATGACCAAGTATTGTCTGACCAATGTAGAACATATTCACACTTTCGAGTGACCTTACAAAAATATCCCTTCCCATTGTTATATTCAAGCCTAAATAAGAGTTCACTTTTTATAATGAATTTATTATAATTCATAGGTAATGATCATTTCAATGGATGAAATGAAATAACCCTGACATAGATTGTGAAGGATAAATCGTTTTTTCTTCTGCTTCAGGTACTTATATATATGTTTAGATTTGTTTTTATTTTAAATAGCAACACAATGTTATATAATTCCCCTTTTTGAAATATGATTTTTTTTTATGAATATAAAACTCTCTGTATGAATATTTGAATTCAGACCATTCAACATTAAATGCTTACTTTTTATTGATAAATTTAAATGTACTGTTTTTCCAAAAACAGTTCTTTGCTTTATATATAGCCAGCAGTCAGACATTGTGTTTTTTTTAAAGAAAAAGAAAATAATTTCCTCAAATGTAAGGTATATAAATGAAATAAATATCATTTTATTTATCCGTACAATATTTTTGTTGTTGTGTATTCTATATATGTGCACCATTAGAACATGCATAAAATTATGCAAAATTCAAAATGTTTTTATTTTAATCTTAGCTCGTTCATCTTTAATCAGTAGGCTATTTTCCACAACAAAATGCCTTAGGGGATTGTACACTTCGTTAGTGCAGCTATTAAGAGTTCACTTTCATAATAAACTGACAATGAAAAGTCATTCATGTAAAGCATTTCATAGTGCATGGAAAACCTTATACCTTATACCGATAATACAGTTTAGTAAATATTTTGACTAGTTTGTGATATCGAACACCCTGGTGTAATAATTTTTCAGTAATACATAAATTTCTCTCGTTAAAATTTAAAACGTTGTTACATACACGAGCGAATCGTGCAAGTTGAGATATATAAACACCGTAAGATGGTGACAAGGGAACGCCACCATCTAAAAATGGATAATTAACGATAGGAAATGAAAAATCATCTATTTCATCATAAAATTTTAGTATTTAGCTTTCGGTTAGTGATATAGATATCAAGATCGAGGAAAGGGCAGTGGTCATTGTTAGTATTAGCTATATTTAAAGTAAGTTCAACAGGATAATTTTTTTAGTATACATACTGAAGTGGTTATTATTTAGAGCCAAAATATCAACAGTAAACAAAATATAAAATAACACAGAAAACTAAATATATAACTGTACCAAGTCAGGAAAATGACAGTTGTTAACCATTCGTTCGATGTGTTTGAGCTTTAGATTTTGCCATTTGATAAGGGACTTTCCGTTTTGAGTTTTCCTGGCAGTTCAGTATTTTTTGTGATTTAACATGTTTTTATACTTTCTGCCTTTCTCGACTCAGTTAAATCGTTTTTCTATATACATATATCTATTAATAAATGTTTTCAGGTTTTTTTCAACATACACGACCAAACATACCACACTGTCAAAAGCCAGTTATATGACTGATAGGATAGGTATATTCTCTTTTTTTTAGAATTATAGTTTATACTACACAAGGGTTTACATTACAGTTCAGTTGCGGGGAGATGTAGGGCCCAACTTCATGACACCACGCTGTTACGTGATAAATTATGTGAAGGAACGAATAAACCAAGTTGAAAAATAGAATTATGGACAGAACGACACTGAACTGATGAGAAATAACAATGTTATTGCTTTTTTAACACAAAAAGACACAATTTTAGCGTTTGTATAATAAATGTCTTATTGTACAGGCTTTCACAAATTTTCGGAAAGAGTTAAACCGCCGTATAAAAAAATTAAAATAAGTGACATTCAAAAGGAAGATTAGAAAGTTTATGGAATTGACAAAAGAAAAGTAAATCAGGTTCAAGACTCTTACTTTTACTTGTCTAACATATGTAATAGAATACATGAAAATAAATGTAAACATCGATCATTTATAGAGATTTTTAAATAAATGTAATTTTTGCAGAACCAGTAGATGTGGACCCGGACAAGTAGATTGTTCTGTCCATTGGTCAGGCTGCCAGTACACAAAAAAACTTAAATTCGACCCCTGCATACAAGTGAGAGGTTTTGCGCTTTAAAACCAGGTTCAATCCACATTGTTTTACATGAGAAAATGCCTGTAGAAAGTCACGGAGATAACAGTTGTTATAAATTCGTTTGATGTGTTTGAGCTTTTGATTTTACCATTTTATTTGGGACTTTCTTTTTTAAATGTTCCTCGAAGTTCAGTATTTTTGTGATTTTACTTTTTACCATATATTCGTCTTTCGACATTTGCAATGAATGTCTACGGTGACTTAAATATATATATGTTTTCACTATTCTGATAATCATTTATTGCGTTGTAACAATTACTTATATTGAAGAAGCACAATACAAAGTTTTTTCTACTTCTAATCTCCAACCTTCAAAATGATGATACGTTCTAAAGACTGCTTATACATTAGTAAAAGAGGTTTATATATATATATATATATATATATATACATAAATATAAATTAATCTTTTAATGAATGCAATATTTTTGTTATGCAATTATCAGGCAAAAAATGGCAAAATCTTGGTCAGTTCACATGAATGAATTTAGCTATATCATCTCTATAAGTAATCAGAAAATTTTAACGAAAACGTAATCAGCACAGCAGGAGCTACAAAAGGGTATCTCAAATTATCGCTAACGTATTCCATTCTCTCATAAATTTGTAATTAGTTTAAACATCCTTTCCACATAAAAGTAAATCAACTCGTGATGGAGTCTGTAAGATTTACCAAGGGATAATTTCAACTTCATCATTAGGAACTCTAGGTTTTAAAATAGCTTCTTTGTATCTATTCACTTGATAACTCTCCGTATTTCTCATCAAGGCTTGAACAGAACCGTTTTGAGTGAAGACGTTCAAGTAAACAAAATACGATTAAGTGAATACTACTGTAACAAGCTTTTAAACGACTGTGTTAAAATATTAGTATAACTGTAATGGAACGTTAAAAGAAGAAGAAACAAATGTTCTTGCTTCTGAGATTCAAGCTATTAATTGCAAACTTGACGGGAAATGATTCACTTCAGATTATTTATACATTCAGCATACTCAATACAACTTTTCGTTTAAAGCTAACAAAAATCACAAGGATTTATAACATTTTGAAAATATCCTTTCAATATCAACTATATTTTTTTTAATGAAATACAATTTTTCGAAGAGCACGTCTCCGATCATTTCGTGGTTACGCGAGAAAATCATGAATGTGTTACAAATTGTTAATGTGGAGTATCTCTTTTTAATTTAAAATGAATAAATAAATGTTTTCATACGTTTATGGTTATTGCTTGTATTTGTTAAATCTTATTTTCAAAAGTAAGAGACTTATCATTTTTAACCTGGGAAGGGAGAGGGCTGGTCATTTTGAAATCAAACATACAAAATGTCTTGACCCCCCTAAAATATTTCACTATTTTTACTTGACCCCCCCCCCCCCCCCCCTTTCCCGATTTATTTAACATGCCAAAATTTTAACAGGCAAAATACTTAAAATGCTATTTTACGAAAATATTGAAAAAGAAATACTCTCAGTGTATTGACTCCCAACATTTATTTGAGGACAAATTGTATTGAAATAGGGCTCTTCCATGAATAAATGTAAGAAGAGCAAGCCAGTGCTCTGAATTGTTTTTTTTTAAATTTTTTTTAATTTCCTATATTGAGTTATTAAAGACAACTTGATCCTAAGTAACTCTACAAAATGACTGTTTGAAACAGTAACAACACTTTATTTAATAAGAGGACTTCTGTTACATGTGCATGACCCTCTCTTGAACGTTGCTTAAACTTAAGTTTTACGTAAGGTCTTATTAAAACCTCATTTGAATCACTTAGTTTTTATATGGATAGGTCATGTTTTCAGCTTGAACAATTACATTACTCATTTATAGTCGCATTTCATTCATAAACGTGTGATAGTAACCTCAAAATTTTTATTTATTAGCCTAAAAAGTACAAATTTTAAGGGAGTTAAAGGCATAAATGGACCCAAAGGCATCTTGTAATGAAACCAAAAAGACTCATCAGAGGTGTTCATCATCTCAGAATTATCTTGTGGATCAATATTCAGCTATTTGTATGCAGATAATGAGATTAGATGATTTATTGCTCTAGACTAAATTCTTTCATGACGCAGCGTGGTAGATTTGTATTTTTGGACAAAATTTTGAACAAATTGCTGTAGATTTCGTTTACATTTATACTTAATTTCTTCTCAGCTTTTAATCTGATTAATACAAACTTAAGGGATCAAAATGAGCAATATACATGTATAACAACTGAATTACACTGATTATGAAGCACCTATGTAAGATCTTACATTTTGATTTAACTCTTATCGTATGTGTAAAAAATATCGATTCCCCACTTTGAATTTCTCAACAAAAAAATTGAACCCCCTTTTCCACATTCAGAAAATGTTTGATCCCCTCGGTATTTTGACCAGTCCTACCACCCCCTTCCCAGGTAAAAAAATGTCCCTGATAGCCTTGTAGGGGATTAGTTTAGACCAAGTAGAGAAAAACGATACATTTTTCGAACGGTCTACCAGGAAGAAATAACATATTGACTGACCTCTATTTATAGATAAATTTTAACTATTTGACCCTGTGTACATGCTGGATGTTTTGACTAATAAACAATATACAAAGAAAATGTATTTGATCATGAAGTGATCACGAGTGTAATTATTAGAACGTCAATGTAACTGAAAATTTTCACAACTTTTCAGCTCAAAGTCCAATTTTATGTATTTGTTAGTAAACAACACTTTTGATGAATATGGTAGGTTGTTTATATTTTATACCTTAACTTAATAGGTTTTTTAGTAGATGTCTAAGCTCAGTACTAACTCTTCAAGTTTTTGGATATTGCATATTATTGATAAATATTCGGAAATTTTTTCGTCAACTTATACATGTTATACTTCCAATTTTTATATATAACATTTATTCTACGGATTGAAACATGTACACATGTACATCAACTCGACAAAACCAAAGTCTGTTTATACTGTTATAGGATTTTTTTAACATCTTTGAAGCATTTGATGTCATACTTTTTTCTCAAATGAATGAAATACCCTTTCTAATTAAGTTTTACTCAAGTACATGTTAAAAATAAATATATTGTTATCTATCTAAACAATTTTAACGAATCGATAATGTTAACAATCATATCTTCAGTTGGCTGTAAATATATTTTTGCATTATGTGTTTTAATATTAAAAAAAGAATTTGATTTAAAAAAAAAACAACATTCAACATTGTTTACAAACATTGATATAAAAATAGAATTGACAACAAATAATGGTCACGTGATTGTCAATTATCCATTTGGGTCATATCTAAGTTTTTGACGTAAACTATGCATGAATGAAACAACAATATGGAAGACCATGTCTTCGATCACTCATTGATCACGCGTGTAACTAAAATTTACTACGAGCAAAGTCCAATTGAAAATTTTCACAAACGTTAAGCTCAAAGTTCACAAATTTTGTAAACAAACTGTGGTTTTGTTGTTTATATTTTATACTCAAGTTCAATAGCTTTTGTAGCATATTTATCGAAACCAAGCATTAACTCTTATAGCTTTTGTAGTTCGGCTATCCTACATAAATATTAGGAATTTTAACAACAACATTCAGTCATATTTTTAAACAGTCAAAACAAAATAATGATCAAAATGTTTACTTACGTTGTTTGAGCCGAGGTTTGAGCTTTTGGATCCGGTCAATTTGTTTCATATTTAGTGGTTCGTGCCTGTAATTTTTTTACAACAACATTTGTAGGGAACATCAACTATCATCATAATAACTAATAGATAAACATTTAACCGTGTTCACTTTACTTTCTAGCTTCTCTTATTAACGTGATAGATCTCGAAATACTTATCATGATGCTTAGAGAATAACTTTATAGTACGTTAGTAAAACGTAAATAAACAGTATCAGAAGTGAATTCGGTTTATTCATAGCATTTGTCAACCCAAAGATATTGGAACGGCAATGCTTATCGACTTTGTTTACAGTAAAAGAAGAGAAGCGTTGTTCTTAAAAATGGGTACCGCACTGAATTAACTGATTTTTTTTTCGTCCTGTACTGTTGTTTTGAGTGCCTATGGTGACCTAAAGACATCCCTGATTTCCTATTCTGATCATACCAAGCGAATTGATTTGTAACAAACACTTATAATTTACTTGTAAGGGATAAATCCCATACTAGCATATTTTCCTAGCATGTGTATCAGTAAGAAAAACATTGGTATATAAGAATAAATGTGTTGATTGAGTTAAGCCCTCCAATTGATATTTTATCGTGTGTTTTTCTATGTTGTGCTGTTATACTATTGTTTCAGAAAAATGGAGAAGGTTTGGTACAATTAAAACGTTTAAACCCGCTACAAATGTTTGCACCTGTCCTAAGTCAGGAATCTGATTTACAGTAGTTGTCGTTTGTTTATGTAATTTATACATGTTTTTCGTTTTTTATATAGATTAGACCGTTGGTTTTTCCGTTTGAATGGTTTTACAGTAGTAATTTTGGGGCCCTTTATAGCTTGTTGTTTGGTGTGAGCCAAGGCCCGTGTTGAAGGCCGTACATTGACTTATAATGGTTTACTTTTATAAATTGTTATTTGGATTGGGAGTTGTCTCATTGTCACTCATGTCACATATTCCTATATCTATTAACTAAACTATCTCTAAATAAGGCTTGCATACAAACTTGTTTCAATCAACCCACGTCTTCTTATTTGCATTTGCTATATACACCGAGTTCAATTAATCAACAGATGCAACTATCATCTGTTTACTTGGTTTGGTTTTTGTATCTACTATCTATGATGAGTTCATTTACAACCACTGGTTCGATGCCACTGCTGGTGGATATTTAATTCCCCGAGGGTATCACCAGCCCAGTAGTCAGTTCTTCTGTGTTCACTTGAGTTATCATTGATATGTTCATAATTATAAATTATCTGTTAACAAAACTTTTGAATTTTTGAAATAATAAGGCTTTTCTACCTCAGGAATAGATTACCTTAGCTGTATTTGGCAAAAAAATTAAGATTTTATTTTTGTCCTCAATTGAGCGTCACTGGTCTTTTGTAAACGAAACACGCGTCTGGCGGAAATATAAAAAAATAAATCCTAGTATCTATGAGTTTATTTGCAGATGCATATTTCTGTGAAATAAGTCGAAAAATAAAAGTACTCGTCATTGTTTACAAACATTGGATTGCTATGAATTTTTATAAGGTCATGTGATAAGCAATGATTCATCATACAATTTTGGATAAATGCCAAGTTTTTGACGAAAATAATGAACGAATAAAACAAGAATGTATAAGAGCCCGTCCTCGATCATTAAGTGCTTATGTATGAAACTTAGACTTCACTATGTTAAGCTCAAAGTTCAATATTTTAGTTGACAAATTATTTGAAAGTTTTAGATTGTTTTGTATGTTTTTGTTGAAGGACGTGTGTATAATGTAGTAATTACTCTTCTAGTCTTTTGTTGTTTGTCTATCCGTGAAAATATTACAAATTTATTTAGTGAACTTATTTTTGTTCTTGATAAATTACTTAATAAATTGAGTTAATAAACTGTGTCGATGGTGTCAGAAAAAGACAATACTCACTGAAAATAACACAAATCTTTACGAGACTGTAACAAACGTTTCTGTGATAGTCTATTGAACACTTGGTGCATTATAACGTGTTTTTCTTTTTTTCTACAATCATTGTACATGCTTTTCAAAGTCATGAATATGACAGTTGTTAACCAGTCGTTTGATGTGTTTGAGCTTTTGATTTTCCATGTGATAAAGGAAGTCTCTGTTTTAAATTTTCCTCGGAGTTTACTTCCATCGATAGTTTTACTGTCGCAAATTGAGTTTACCGGTGAAAAATGAAGATTCGTTATTTTGGTAATAGCTGTGTATCGTACTTATGTGTTGTAGATTGATTTATTGTTTTCTGTTAATGCAGATAATTTACGAAAAATGACGACAAGTATGCTAATATTATTGTACGCCTTGGTGTATTATCCAGTGATAATCCAATCAGGTAAGCAAATGTCAGTTATTTTGTTACAGCCGATTTCATTGAGTGTGTAGACAAAGGTAATATCTTTGGTTAGCTTGCTTGGTAGCTGAACCGTGAAGTCATTGGTAGGGTTAGGTAAACTACACTCATTCAATAGTCGACTAGTCCGACAGGTAACTTATCTATCTGCATGGACTATGCTTCTTCGAAAGGAGGGTAGTATACCTGACCTAATAATGACTTTAGGGTTCAGCTAACTAGCAAGCTCAACAAAGATATAATTTTTGTCTACACACTCAATCAAATCGGCTGTAATTGTTTAAAAGGGTATCGTTCGTTTATTCATGTCTTTCGTATTTGTTATTCGTAAATTGTAATGTTATTAGTTATGCCGTTAGTTTACTCGTAAGAATTGTTTCACATTTTCATGTCGGGGTCATTTATAGCTTATTATACGGTATGACTGTTTCGTACTAAAATAACAGTATATAATCTTTCATGAATTTGTGACTCATACAAAAACAAAGATCTTCAAATGTATTTATACTTACACGGACAGATTTTTTTAAAGAAAGGTTTAATTACGCATTCTGTTAAACAAGGAATAAATTGAATAAACTGGATCACACAGTTTAATTATCAAGCTCGTTTGGGTATTTACTAATAGAAATTCGTTAACCAGTCGGAATATATGTTTTAATACTAAAGCTGTATAGATGAGAATATATATTGCGTGGCACTCTTAGTAGCTTTATTTCGATTATGAAAAAATTTTTGTTAATTATTTTGAATGAAAAATATCGGGTATCGTTGGTGTCATTGAAACATTATTGGTCATCGTACATGTAAATACAACGGTGACTGGTGTTTCCTTAACCCTATATGCTTACTCATACTTAGTATAGGTGTAAGACCTCTAATTAATCGACTCTATTTTACAACATATGTAGAAGTAATTCTTCCCTAAAAGATAGTCATTTACATGTGTATATATCATTTAATACTAAAACTGATTAACAAGTTAGCAGATATATGCAACTTTTTATGAACTGAAGGTAAATTATTCAAAAAGCTGTGAAATTTGCAAAATTTGGTTAAATAGGTAGAGATTTTAAGTTGGCAGTTTCACAACTATAAATCACTCTTCAAGAAAGATCTTATAAATTGTGTTACACATATAATATATACTCGCACCACTACCCTTGTCCATATAGTCCAAAACGTATTACAGAACTTCTGAGTTTTGTAATAAGAGAACATATATTTTTTAATGAAACGCTTTTCGATAAAACATACATATAATGATCTTATTGACCGGATAAGAAATGATATGTGTTGCATGGTATTTGTTATAAAACAAAACCAGCTTAGTAAGTGTTTCATTCTGATTCTTTCACGGAAAATTCCATCGTCTAATATCATTAACCAAATGCATACATTTAGATGGAAAACTATCATGGAAATTGGAAACAGTACCAGCTGTTTTTGGAAAAGATGTTCAATTAGCATGCTTCATTCCTAACTATGCAAGTAGGGCAAATATGAACAGAAGGTGGTCGATTGGAAGAAACATTCATGGAATTATATTGAATGGTGTTTCAAGATATCCAAATAAATATAGTGAGCATATGGATAAGAAGATTGGTGTATCAACGTTACGAATTCACAATTTTAGCTTACATGACGTAAATACGATTTACGAATGTGCATATGGGTTTTTGATTGACAGAAAGATTCTCATACTGTCTAAATTCAAATTTGAAAGTGAGTATATCAATTCAACTAAACCACATATATTTCTTGACTCTGTTCACATATATTTATTCGTAGATTTTCGTATATGATCTTTGATTGTTTTAATCATTGATGAAAATAAAAATGTACCTTCCCAGTGCCCGCTAGTTCATAGTGCACATTTCTTTTCTAGTTTCAGCTTTAATTATTGTAACTTTAAAGTCAGAAAAACGAGTTCTTGTAATAAAATGTTATCGAAATTAATGAACCAATGCATGCATATATATTACGACGAATATATGTCATAAAGTCGACAAATAATGTGATGTTAATTGATTTATCGTACAATATATTACTTATATTATTTACAATAAAAAAAAAAGGAAAACAAAAATGTAAACATTTGCTCTCATTATCCAGATCATCCTCAAAGTCCTCTGAAAGCAACAGTCGAGACTGACACAGAATGTACTTGTAGAGGAAATATTACCTTAGAAAACGTTTTTCCTCAACCAGATTGTAAATCTACTTTGAATGTGAGTAAATGAAAATTTAGTAAAAATGACAGAATAGAATGAAATATTGTTTTCGCCAAATAAGATGCAGGGAATGTAGCAAATAAATAATATCATTATGAACAGTTCCATGATTATGCAATACAATCTGGACAATAGAGATGTTACATGTATTATATAAAAAAACACACACAAAATAATAGTAGCAATATATGTTATCATTCAATTAATAGTAGTGAACGTTGACTCAATTGCAGCAGGTTGGTGTATTTTTACTATTAAGGTGGTACCCAACACCTTGACTGAAAGTAATTTGGCTCATTTAATTTTCATAAATTTGTGACAAAATATTTACTTAGACCCTTTAGAAAAAATTATAGAATTTCAAACAAACAAACGTTTTTGAAAAAAAAATTGGTTGGATACATAGCAGTTTAACAAACACTAATTTTGATCATTGAGAAGCTTAATATTTCCTTAACAATATATCAGGCATAGATTACCTTAGCTGGACTTGGCAAGACTTTTTAGGAATGTTGGTCCTCAATGCTCTTCAACTTCGTACTTTATTTGGCCTTTTTGTCTTTTTGGATTCGAGCGTCACTGGTGAGTCTTTTGTAGACGAAACGCGCGTCTGGCGTATATATAAAATTTAGTCCTGGTATCTATGATGACTTTATTTACAACCACTGGCCATGGGTCGATGCCACTGCTGGTGGAGCTTTATTTCCCCGAGGGTATCACTAGCTCAGTAGTCAGCACTTTTTGTGCTGACATGAATTATCATTTATACGGTTATATTTATAAATTAACTGTTTACAAAATTTAGAATTTTTGAAATACTAAAGCTTTTCTACCTCAGGCATAGATTACTTTAGCTAGATTTGTCAAAACTTTTAGGTATTTTGGTCCTCAATGCTATTCAACTTCGTACTTTATTTGGTCTTTTTAACCTTTTTGGATTCGAGCGTCACTGATGAGTCTTTTGTGGACGAAACGCGCGTCTGGCGTATATACAAAATTTAGTCCTGGTATCTATGAAGAGTTTACATACAACGTGATTCAACGTTTAACTTATTTTACAGAGTTATCTCTCTGTAGTGTTAGGTAACACCTTAAATGTTCAAGAAGCAGAGTAATTTTTCAGAGAAATCTCTATATAAAATACAAAACCCACACATTAAACTATGAGGTATACTACAAAAAACATAAAAAAGGGACATTATGACTAATCGGCAGTAAGCACCAATATTCGATGTTTTTGATATACTTCATATCATTTTAGCATGTATAAGTGTGACTCATTAAACGTCATCTATCCTTAGCGAAAACCTCAATTTGAAAGTCACTTCTCGCATAGACGTGACAGAAAGAAAGAGATTTATAATTTACGAAAATATATCTAAATATCAAAGTTTATCATACTTTCAGAAAAAGGACATAACTATACCATCTCTTCAAGTCATCACAGAAAAACGTGGATTATTTTTTACTACTAACGTTATTCTGGTCTATACACAAAGAGACGATGTTGAAATGGGAACACTGATTGTTGCTTGTGATGTAGGAAGTAAACGGTTTATTGTAATTAATGAAACGATGAACTGTGCTTTAAACGGTATTTTTGTCTTTATATATGTACATAGATAATTTAAGATAGTTAAATAAAAAAAAGATATGAAAAATTGATGATTGGAAATAGTTATTTCACAACTAAATATCGGATATTTTTTGTAAATGACATTCTTTACAATACGTTTAAATGAACGAATACACTTTAAGGAAAAAACTACGTATAAATGTATAATGTTGTTCAAGTTTTTAAAAAAGTACACTCGATTAATTAATTTTATTTATTCCGAATTCGTTTACAACCAATCAAAAGTATCGTTCCGTTCAACCCTTACGAACAAAACAGTTTTGTATATTACAATCCCCGGTGGTGACACTACATAAATCATTTAGCACAAGGTAAATTAACAAAAATACCCGACTGCAATGAAAATATAAAACAGAAAGTCCCTAATCAAATGTCAGAATCAAAATCTCGAACACACTTAACGAATGAATAACAACTGTCACATTCCGATCTTGATTTAGGCATTTTCATATGTAGGAAATAGTGGATTAAACTTGGTTTTATTACTATCGCATTAACAATGATAAATTTAATTATATCAAAAACAATGTGTAAAGGAAACATATAGATTCAAGAGGTGAAAATAGGGTTACAGCAGTCATCTATGAGTTTAAATCTTAATATTGTACTTGTAGGTACAATGGAAACCAGAATTGATATACAACGTGTTGCTGGAATTATTTCTGTTTGCTTTTTGATGTCTATTCCATTTATGTGTTTAATGTGCGTTCTCTCTAAGAACGACAAAACGAAATTATTAGTATTCTTGTAAGTACTTTCCTTTAATAACCAATTTGTATTTATCAGTAGGCGTCAATGAAATAACCAAACAATGAACACAAACTGTAATTAAGAAAAACTCATTTAGGCGAAAATGTTTAACATATCCGACTTATTGATTACATTAATGTGTTTGTACGATCGTCACTGGTGTGTCTAGTGTTGGCGAACTGCGTGTTTTGCCTTATAAGTTTTGTATCTTTAATGATTCTCAAACCCGGCATCATTACATTATTTTCCATAACCCTGAATCTGAAGCATTTATAATTACCTAAAGTGTAACGCTTTCGAAAAAATGAGAAGGTCAACACTGTGGATTAATTTATTTTTGTAAGTACCAATTATCGTACATTAATGGAAACAATAATGTTTTTGGATATCTAAAGTCGTTGTAATGTTGAGGTCTGCTAATAATAGAAAATTTAGGGTATATATTGTGTAGATTTTCGTTTTGTTATGAGTATTGTATACTAGATGTTTTTTTTTGTGTTTTTTTTTCTTTCATTTTTTTGTTATTGGATTGTCAGTTTGTTTTTGCTGACAGGTTTGAGGAGACCTGTGATATTTTTAAGTCCTTTTATAATTAATTATAAGTTTAACAAATACAAATTCGTCATTAAGGTTGACCACTTTCTGAAGAATTCCGTTAAATACATTAAGGGTTGCAGTGGTTATCATACATAAAATTTGTATCATCTGTATATATATAATTATATACATATACATGCGTATTATATGTTATTTATGTCTCAGACAGGGTTTATATCTTGACATTCCCGACTTCAGATTAATATCAGAGCATATAAGCTATTAGCCAGGAATATCCCAGTATACCCTGTTTGAGACCTGAAATACACATAAATTATGGATTACGTCTGTCTTTTCATTTTTTCATTGATATCATTTTGTAAATGGGAGATAATCCAATTTGAGTCATGGTCCAACGTCTTTAAAAAGAGTAATATATATGAATGATAGTTTCAAAATGTAATGAAATAAATGAAAAATGTCAAATATTCTGAACATCACTACTACATGTACTATGCATTTAAGAAATACCCAAATGTATGCGTAAAAATTTAAATAATATTTTGCAAAACCAAAATCATAATAATTCATTCATACAACACATATGTGTTTTGATACTTAACAAGACACAACGTGTTAATTAATTTGTTTATTTTCCAGACATGATTGCCAACAGAAGAAGAGGCAAGGGTCAAAAGATTCATTAAAACAACACCGGAAGATAGACGAAGAAATGGCATTACAAAATGATAAAGAAGGGGTAACATGATGAATTCAAGGATACATTAGAAAATGATATTCTTCAATGGAAATCCAATTTCTATAAATCTGCTATGAATTACTTATTCATACATGTATTGATTGTCGTAAATCAGTACAATTTTCAGTCGTTGAGTTTTAATTTGATTTTAAAAATTGTCTAAAGATAGAACAAAAAGAAATGTTTTGCACAACTCTTTTTGTAATATTTGTATTCACATGCTTTGCTTCAACATTACAGTTCTAATTTATGCAAATATCTTAATGTATATTGGTTAAAGTATATTGTTGTTGTGATACAAAGTTAAGATTGAGAGTTTTTAAGTTTTTTTTTATTGTTTTGGAAAAACTTATGTTTATATTTCTTTTATTGATGATTTTATAATCTAATCGCCTGTTAAGATGTATTCAACAAATATCGGCAATAATTTTAAAGAGTAAAACAAAGACGAGGTATAAGACTGTGAAATGGCTACTACACATATTTGCAATCATTTAAAAACATAGTATTGTTATTTATTAATAATTTATTTTTTAAATCCAATGTGCAATAAAATGAAGAAAAAAACTCAACATTACCAGACTTATATACTTGCACGATTCAAAGTTTTTACCACCTATTGTCAAATCCACAATAGGAGATGTGGCATGATGAGTGGGTGCATGTTGCTATGGGTAACCGTACAGTCTTTACCAATCAACAAAACCAAAGTCGGTGAGGAAGCTACAAATAGATCCGTAATGATCAAAATGTTAAACAATTTAAACGAGTTGTAACGATTTTATATACAAGAACATAAAAAGACGAAAAACTAATACGATAATCAGCAAATGAAATCCACCACTGATTTACAAGCTGTTGGGCATGGATAGCCACACACTAAATTTGGCAAGTTTAAATATATTGCCTGGGACGGTGGTGAGACAGCACAACAATATAACATGCTACAAAACCAGTTCAAAAGGGTTTGGCTCATCAGGTTAATGTAGTGCAAAACAAACAAATACACTTGAAAGACAAAGAACCGATCAAAGAGTTCTACCATTTATTAAAAGCATATTACCAAAAAAATAAAATCACAAATACGAAACAAAAATTTCAAGACCAAAAATAAAAATATTCAGGAAGTACAGCAGTAATAAAATTAACGGTACCAATTATCTTGCACCAGATGCGCATTTCGACAATCCATGTCTCTTCAGTGATGCTCGTAGTCAAAATATTTGAAATCCAAAGCTTATATAAAAGATGAAGAGCTATAATCCAAAAGGTCCAAAAAGTATAGCCAAATCCGTGAAAGGAATCAGAGCTTTGCGTGCGGGAGATACATTCCTTAATTTATAATAATTTCTATCATTTTGTAACAGCAAATTTTAATAACACAAACAATCCGTATTTTCATGCCAGAACCGAAGAACTGGCTACTGGGCTGGTGATACCATCGGGGACTAATAGTCCACCAGCAGAGGCATCGACCCAGTGGTAGTAATAAAATTAACGGTACCAATTTTCTTGCACCAGATGCGCATCTCGACAATCCATGTCTCTTCAAATGCTTACTAATGATTTATTGTAAATAATCGATGATTATGCCGATGGAAGCAATGCGAGTATTAAAAATCTAATATAACATATAAAGGCAACAGTAGTATACAGCTGTTCAAAGTCATAAATCGATTGAGAGAAATAAAGTCCGGGTTACAAACTTAATCCGAGAGAAGCACATCAAATAAAAAAAATCAACGAAATAACAGAACACAAAAGTGCAACAAAAACAAACGACAATGCAACATGCATAGCAAAGAACTATTCAATAACAACTGCCATAATCCTGACAGGACATTGTAAGAATGAAAATTGTGAGTTGCTAGCCAAACCTCACGCTTTATGGCAATGTTATAAATATTGCTAAAATTACATTATTAATTGACGGAAATACAGTACAAATAAATACAATAACACTCAAAACAGAGAAATACAAAAATAAATAAAATACATGTAATAATACATTTCGACATATTCAATGCAGAATAACAGGGAATTTTTAAAATGAATCAGGACAGTAGACAAAAACAGCATAATAGAAATAAAAACTGTATGTATGTCACACGAATGTATCAGCGTCACAAAAAGTAACGTCACAGGTTAATTTCTATAAATTGGATATAAATCAATATTAGGTTTCTAATTATGTTATTTGATGTATTTTATAACAAATACAAGAATATTAATATAGAATTGTGCAACTAACTGTACTATCTTACTATTTCAGCCTTTTTTCCAAATCAAACTGTGTAAAACAAATAATCCTGTGTTCATAGTTGCTTTCAACTTAAACCATACAAATGAACTAAGTGGTAAATTATCTTTATAATAATCTTTTATATAAAAACCCTTATTTGCAATGTCTCACAACAGAGCTTGGAATAAATAAAACAACTGGTAATCCTACTTTTTCCTTAACATCATTTACCAAGGACGAGATTTTACAAAATCACAAATCTGTCCTTCTTTCTTTTGGTATCAACATCAAGGAAAACGAAGAAAAATTTACCATCATTATACTGGATACCAAAACTACACAAAACCCCATACAGAGAACGATACATATACATGTAGCTGGATCGTCAAAATGTTCGACTAATAGTTATCAAAGGTACCAGGATTATAACATCTTTCTAAAATACTGATTACTATTCTTTCTACAGTTAAAGATGGGCTTCAAAAATATTGTGATGTGATATATTATACAAGTGGTGTTAACCAGATGTGAAATCTCAAAAAAAATCGAAAGATCTACTGCTTAATCTTCGATCACAATCTTTGCAATTTTGCAGCAACATAAAGACTTTTTATTTTTCGAACCTTTACACTACTATTCCCCATTCTCAGTTGAAAGGTCGACTCCACCATCTCCTTAAATGGAGCTATTTCTATAAAAATGGGAATCGTAGATACAAATTTCTTGTTTTTGGTTACAATAATTCATATTTTTGAAGAACCACACCGGATCTACCTGAAAATATACTAAAGATGATATTATCAAAATGCTGGACTTTTTGATCGACAATATATTTGTTGAGTTTGGAGAATTCATATTTCAACAGACAATTGATATTCAAATGGGTTCTAAATGTGCAACCCTAATAGCCGATTTGTTTTTGTACTCGTATGAAGCAGAACTCATTCAAACCCTTCTAAAAGACAAACAGAAAAATCTGCTTGTGTAATTCTTTAATTTCACTTTCCGATATTTTGATGATGTCCTACTACTAAATAACCCATATTTCAGCCAATACTTGCATCTCATATATCCCAGTGAACTTGAAATTAAGGATACTACTGATACTAGAAGGACTGCTTCATACCTTTATCTTTTCCTCAATATTGACACAGATGGACGACTTCACACGAAACTCTATGATAAACGGGGCGATTTCAACTTCCCAATTATCAATATTCAATTTCTCGATAGTAACATTACCCTCTGCCCCTTCGCATGGTTTTTACATATCTCAATTAATACGTTATTCTCGTGCATGTTCACACTATACGGACTTCATATACAGGAGTGTGCTCATAATGCAGAAACTGCTCCAACAAAGTTATGAGGAGGACAGATTAAAAATGAAACTCCGTTAATTTTACAGACACCATCACGAATTGGTTGATCCATATGATGTATCTTTGTCAAAACTAACTATTGACATTTTTATAACGTTTCAGATTGTGGTTTGTCATTACGTCGTTTGATGTTTTTATTAGCGAACGTGACTTATTCCCGAATGTGGCTATTTTTTTTATTGTGAATTCGTATTGCTTTAAGACGTGGCACGGTACTTTTCAATCCCAAATTAATTTGTTGGGTTCTGATGTTTTGTTTGTTGTTGTCATCTGATTTTGTCAAATGTCTAAACGTTTGTTGTTGTAAATCGTATTTTTTTCCTCTGTTGTATTCATGTGTTGGGGATAACTACTCATCCAGTTCATTTGGTAGATCTAATTTGGATCAACGAAATTCACACTATATATTTGGTTTGCATTTGGATTAGAAGAAACACCCACAAAGCTAGATAATACAATTAATTATCTAATTGCTACTACAATTAGATAGTATTTAGTATTATAATATTCATTGTTATTAATATAAGTTAGATAAGTCATTCAAATCAAATCTTGAATTTCATCTTAATTCTTTCTTAATTTTCGGAACACGTTTTAGACATTTAAATGTGACGTCACTTTGGGCGTTGCATGGACTATGGCTAACAGGGCTGTGATTTTGTAATGTGTTAGTTTTTATTCTATAGCTAGTCACCACTTCAGTTTAATTATGTATATCTATTATATAGTCATTTTATAAAATTTACTGTTTGCGAAACTATGTATATTTCTTGATAACAATGATGTTTTTGTCCAAGGCGGATAACTCTGGCTTCACAACTTTTTTTGGAACTTTTGGTCCTCGGCGATCTTCAACTTTGTAGTTGTTATGGCTTTCAAACCTTTTAGATCTAAGCATAGTTTTGTGTGGACGTAGCGCGCGTCTGGCGTAAAACAATATTTATTAACCTGTTACCTTTCGATGGCTATTATTCGTTTGTTTCTCTGTTGTATATTTTCTCCAATTAGTCTGTTTATTTATTGTAACCCTGTCGTGTAATGTTGTCATTTTAATGTAATAATTAACACTGCCATTTTTTCATAAAATGCCCTGTACCAAGTCAGTAAAATGGCCATTGTTACATGTGTACATTATAGTTCGTTTCTGTGTGTGTTACATTTCGGTGTTGTGTCTCTGTTGTTACATCTTAGGTAGCAATACACAGTTAGGAGTTTCGTTTCGCATTTTGGCCCAGGTGGATTTCTAAAATAGGAAAGTTATTGTGTAATAAAATTCAGTTTTAGACAGCTGAGTACTAATTTAGCCTTCAAAGATTGTTTATAAGAGCATCAAGATTATTTTTTAACATGTTTTATGGGCTATTTTCTGTTTGACAATCCGTATTTTCATAGCTAGACCGGCGATCGGTCCAGAAATTAATGTTATGTTTACAAACACTTTTTTTTTACACGAAGTTTTTGACGCAATTTTACAAAAAAAATGAAATGAAAGTCATATGATTTGCATTGGATTTGCTGAATGATATATGTACACAGTTTCAGAAAAGGTATTACTTCAAGCGATTGAAGTTCAACTTTAAGCAAAATTTTGGGGAAATATGTGACATCTTTTCCCTCCTTTTTACAATATTTTATAACAAATACAGGCAGATTGTTGCCATGAATACACTCAAAAGAAATTATATTTTACCATTTTATATTCTGAATATAAAATGTATTGAAGATTCGGATTACATACATATGCCCATATATGACATAAACATTAAGCTTGAAATTGCAAGAAAGCAATGAAAAGGGGATGGTAAAATTTATAAGGGCAAATTTTAATATTTTGTCCTAACTGTTTATTGCTTCCTTACATTTGATGTATTTCCCTCAGTTTAAGTTGGAAACCCGAATTCTGTTTTAATCTCTATCGATTTATGAATTTTGAACAGCGGTATACTTCGGTTGCCTTTATTTATATATGAATAGAAAAGAAAAATAGAATAATAACTACAAAAGATAAGACATAACACAATATCCAATCAGAATAACAAATACAACTTGGATAAACAAATACCAAGACACATATACACTTCATATATGATTCTATAAAGTTGATGAAATTTCAGAATAAAAGTATACAAAGGACCGATAAGTGTTCATGGGTTGTATCTAACTCGACGATCTGTAAACAACATCAACTACTCAGACTTTTCTACCTCAGGAATAGATTAAGATAGCTGTATTTGGCAAAACTTTTTAGAATTTTTGGTCCTCAATGCTCTTCAACTTCGTACTGTATTAGGCCTTTTAACTCTTTTTTATTCGAGTGTCACAATGAGTCTTTTGTAGACAAAACGCGAGTCTAGAGCAAATACACAATTTTAATCCTGGTATCTATGGTGAGTTTAACCACTGTACAACAATAAGGATCATATTTCATTTGTTATTGTTTTTTTTACACAAGTCTGATAATTTTGCCGATTAGGTCTAACATTGACTACCTCTTTTTATTGAACAAAATTTGTCTAATTCCATCTTTCTTTAAGTATAGAACGGTCATACATGTGTAAAGGAATTCCCTAGATTGTGTTGTTTAAAGTAACTATAAAGCATTAATTGGTGATAAAAGTGATGTAAAGTGATTCAAAAGATTTTCAAAAAGGTTTCACTTGATCTTGTTCCGTGATAGGCATGCTCATGATTGTCTGTTTGCACCTTATTCAGCTTTTCATATTGATTTCTAGATACAACAGTGGCAAATTGTTGGCAATGAATGTCTTCATCTAAAACGTCTACTTCTCCTTTATCATCATTAACCGGGGCAGCGTATTCAGCAATACAACTGAAACTTCTATCAGTGTCTTTTTCAAGTTGAGTTTCTATTTCCTGGCTCATATTAATCTCTTCATAGTGTTCACCAAGTTGCGTATTGTAACTTGCAGAGGCCTCATTGAGATTTCCATCCGTTCCTACAGTCTTTCGATAATGTGTTCTGAAGTACCAACTGCACACGTGACTTACGAATAAAACTATAACAAATCCCACAATTAGGAGGGCATACTGCAGGTAGGATTTTCCTTAAATGAAAAATTATATGATTTATACAAAATGACCGCGAGCATCCCGTTCGATATTTGAAATGTCTTGGTAAAAAAATAGGTATACATTAAAGTATCAACTTTATCTAAACATTTAAAATAGTTAATCATAAAAATATGTTAAGAACATGTTATAATTTGAATGGGTCCAAAGCGCTTTTTGAATTGATCTTCATCAGGAACGATCAAAGTCGAATAATTGAAAGCTAAAAATGTATAATCCGAAACAGTTGAAAAGCTATATAATTTAAAACATTATAGCAAAATCTTTCTATGGCCAACTTTGCGTTAGGGAGTTGACTCCTAAGTTTCCCTAAATTTTCAAAATGTATTAACGGGCAAATTAACAAAGGTTTGTAAAAAGTGTTAATCATGTCAGAACCGAAGTACTGACTGCTGAGCTGGTGATATCCTCGGGGAATGCAAAGGTTTCGACCCGGTTCTTTAAAAAAATAAAAACAAAACGTATAAATTCAATGCGTCCAAAGCCTCACCAGAAACGCTCAGAGCCGAATTGTGACAGTCAAGTATGTATAAGAGCTAAAGTATTTAAAACTAACCATTAAATTAAAGCCAAATCCAACTATGTTCAACTTTGCCTGAGTGAGTTGAAACCTAAGTTTCTTAATAATTTCAAATCATCGCGCAACTTTCTTGTTATTCTAATTAAACCACTTACAACAATTCTTTCCTTAAAGTTTATCAATTTTATCAACAAAACAGACTCACAATTAATATACTAGAACATGAATATTCCAAACATCCTTAGAACTGAATTATAGATTAAATGAAACAAAAAACAAAAAACAAACGTTTTCTTTTTCAACAAACAATTGGTATTCCAATGGAATCCATTTGTGCTGACCTTGCCAATTTGTTCCTTAATTCGTATGAGTCTGACTTCATACAGAAAAACAAGAGCTTCTTGTGAATCATGAACAAAGCTAGCATTATTCTTTATTTTTATGTTCCGCAATAAAGACAATGTCGTCTCACTAAATTCTTCATAGTTGAAGGACTATATTGAACGGAACAATGACAATGAACTTAAAATAAAGATACACTAGATAGAGTCAAGAATGCCTAACACCTTGACTTACATCTAGAAATTTGCAGTGAGCATTGGTTGAGAACAATACGCCTTTACGCAAAAAAGATGATTTTAGCTTCACAATTGTGAATTTTCCATTTCTGTGCAGCAAAATCTAGCAGCGCCTTTATATGGAGTATATACCTCACATTTGACATAATACTCCAGGGCTTGGTTTTCAGGAAACTATCAATCCAAGTGTTTTCAAGTAATAGAATTTTATGGACGTCATTATGAACGTTACGGAATATCTTTTTCACAAATCCAATCGTTGTAAACACAATTCCATCTTTTTTCTTCGTTGTCTTCACTAGTTCGACTTACAAAATTAGATCTTAGGTTTGTTCTTAAATGAACTTTGTTGGTACCACATACGAAACAGGATCTGCATACCGTTCCGAAGCACCTAAGATCAATTTTTTTTTGTGTAAATCGTTTTCTCAGTCCTTATATTTCTTTTATTTTTATTTGTTTGCTATTGATTGTCTATGACCTGTTTTGCCATTGAAAAATTTGTTATTTTTGATATATCAGTTTGAATGTCCTTTTATCAACTTTTGCAGATCTCATAGACATATTTAAGGTGGTACCTAACACTACAGGGAGATAACTCTGTAAAGTCAGCTTCACGTTTTAATTATGTTGTGTTGTAAAAGGAATATTAAGCTTCTCAATGATCAAAATTGGTGTTTGTCAAATTGCTATATAACCAGTGTAATTTTTCTGACAAAACGGTCGGTTTAAATTTTTATTTTTTTTTCTATTTTTGATAAAGTATTTACTTTGACAAAATTTTATGAAAATTAAAAAAACGAGCCAAATTAATTTTAGTGAAAGTGTTGGTTACCACCTGAACATCAAAAGTTTGAAACGACATTGCACAGTACCTACCATGGATTTTCTAAGCATTCGAGATATAAACTCAATTCTATTTCATTTCAAAATTTTTGTAATGATTAAAAATATTTGTATTCATTATTTTACAAAAAAATGAACCTTGGAATATTAAAAAAAACATTAGTAATTGCGATAGTTGATTGTAATACTGTATCAATATCTGATAAAACAAAACAAAAAATGGACAAAATATTGAATTAGTATTCATAGTTTTTTTACGAGACGGTTTGTCCGAATGATATTTTCCTAAATACATATATTTCGTATAAAGGAGTAGGTCCAGTAAGACCCCTTTTTTGGCCCCAAAATATAGAAGTTTTACAAAATTATTAAAATGTCAACTTTTAGTTATTTATTGGACAGTAGAATGCTTCTGCTACATAAATATGGGCTGTTTTGACAATACAATTCACATATATCGGGTACTAGCACCATAAAGTCATGCTAAATTACTGAAATCTTCACAATTCTAGCATTTTAGTTAAATTTTAGACGGTTTTCGTGTAAAACGAAATTGGCCGCATTCGTGTTCATCCTTTATATTGAAATGTACGTTGTATTTGATTATAATACATAACATATATAAAGGTTGAGGATGAACACGAATGCGGCCACTTTTATTTTTGAAAAAAAACAACTGAAAAGTGACATTTTTCGGCATATTTAATAGATTTTTCATATTTGAGCTTGAATCGGATCGTTTTCAATGACTAAATCAGTTAAAATCTTTAACGTAAACTGATTTCTTGAAATAAAATAGACACTTAAGTGTTTAAAAAGTGGTCAAAATCTTTCTTCAGATAAACCTGAAATTGAGGCCAAAATCGGTCCTTACCGGACCTACTCCTTTCGGATTACATGTTCTATTGAACTGGTAAAACAATGACTAAATTTTGTATATCAATCTGCCTTTTTGCAAGCCAAAACAGCTATCAAGTGGTAAATAAAGAAATGAAGGCAGCCAAATTACACCGCTGTTCGGAAGTCATAAATCGATTGAAAGAAAACAAATTCGAGAGAAACACATCAACTATAAGAGAAAATCGACAAACAACAGAAACACTTAAGGTGGTATGGGTGTCTTCCTCCATCGTGGATTGTAAAAAACAGAGAACCGAAGGTCCAGATTTTCTATCAAGTTAGCAAAATTTGATGCAGGAATGCAGATATTTAATGTGAATTTGCATTTTTTGCAAATGTTCATTATTTTTGGTTGTTTTTAAAAAAAATAAAAAATTGGCATTTTAAGGAGAGGTAACTCTAAAACAGTGCATTTTCTTAAGGATTCTACATGGAATTTTCCTATTTTGTATTTTAACTGGAAAAAAACGCACGGTGACCCTAACTTTTCTTTTGATATTCTCAAAGCATTGTCTTTTCCTTAAGTATTTAACAATTCTATCATTTTGTTTAGTTTATAATCACAAAATGGTGTTTTTTCCTGTATAATCCATACAAAATGTGTAATTTTGTCACGTCCTGTAGCTTGAGAAAATGCACGGTGACCTATCATTTTTATTGTATTTTTCAACATATATCAAAAGATACTACGTTTTGGCAAAGTATGAACAAATTCTATCATTTTTATTTTAGACTCCCATACCACCTTAAGTGCAACAAAAAACAAATGACAATGTAACAGACACAGAAAATGTCTAAAGAAAGTTTAAAGTGACGATGAATGTATTTAAAATTTTTTTTCTTAATTGTGAAAATGTTTGAAAAATACTGTTTACAATGCAAACAGAAAATGAAGTAACATATACATACCGGATGACGCATTTGGTTCAGTTTTATTGGAATTATAACCTTAATACAAGAGGAAAATATATCAATAAAACATACATTTTTGTATGATTAAAAGTCATTGTTTTTTGGGAGAACATTATTTCAGTGGTTGTCGTTTATTGATGTGTTACATATTTGTTTTTCGTTCATTTCTTTTGTACATAAATAAGGCCGTTAGTTTTCTTGTATGAATTAATTTACATTTGTCAATTCGGGGTCTTTTATAGCTGACTATGTGGTATAGGCTTTGTGCATTGTTGAAGGCCTCCGATGACCCTCAGTTGTTCTGTGTAATTTGATCTCTTGAGGAGTAATGTCTCATTGACAATCATACTACATCTTCTTTTTTATAAATACAACTTTTATCTGATGCAATATATCTTAAAACAGACTGTACCTTCTGCTGTCGACGTTTATGTGTTCTATTTTGAAGAAGTTTCAAGTGAATATTATGAACAAAGTTGGAACAAAACTTCTTAGCAATTATTCAATTAGGAACGTGTACTGTAGCATGCATGTGTTATATTTATTTCATTGAAAACAATATCCCAACATGTGTTTTTCATTCGTAATTTCTATTTCGTGACACTGGCTTGTATTTCCTATTTCCTTGATAGATGATTGCTGCTCCATTAAACCAAGAGTTTCAAATGGAAATGGAAATTGAAATCATCCCATCGTAAATTTTACAGATGCCATCACGATTTTGGTTGACCATTACAGAATAACCGTTTCACAGATGATATCGGCTATGTTATGTATGTCGTAACTACTACAATACCTTTCACTTTTCACGATTGTGACCTACCGAATTAGACATTTAAACGGATTTGTAATAACATAAGCAACACGACGGGTGCCACAGGTGGACCAGGATCTGCTTACCCTTCCGGAGCACCTGTGATCACACCCAGGTTTTGGTGGGTTCGTGTAGCTTAGTCTTTAGTTTTCTATTTTTTGTCTTCTGTACTATCATTTGTCCGTTTGTCTTTTATTTTTAGCCATGGCGTAGTAAGTTTATTTTAAATTTATTAGTTTTACTGTCCCTCTGTTATCTTTCGTCCCTCTTTTATAGAATGTCAAGTTGTAGTGTTCATACATGTAGAGTTTTTGAACAACGTTTTATTTCTTCTTTGCAGGAGGGAAATGTCTTTAATATTCCTCTGTTCTAAATTAGTACATTTGTCAGCAGTTGTATTTACATTTTAATATCAAATCAAATATATGAATAGTTTTTTCCATATATCCTCAATATACATAAGGTATAGTAACATAAAACGTCCATACATGTACCTTTATCTCTTAAATGTATGGTAAAATAAGCCTCTCCAAAAGAGTTTGCAGCTTCAAATGTATAATTAGTGAAATCTGAACTTTCTAACGGAGGAGTCACAAACATAATTTGGTATCCATCAACCAGCGCATTTACTCCATATGCTGTATCTCGAAAAACTGCACTTCTCTCTTGAAAAAGGTGAATGTGATTCTTTTTGCAAAGTTTCCATTGGTTTGTTGAACAACACAATCTGTCATATTTTGGAATGCTTGTTATGAACAAGGTAAGGGTTGCAATCTTGTGATATAATCCATATTGCATATTTTCATTTCTATCAACAAACACTGGTAATCCTAAAATATAACTCTATCTTTAATTTTTCAAAAGTTCCATCCAATATATATATACATGATTAACTTGTAAAAGATAAAATGATGATTTTTTAATTAGACTGAAAATTGAAAACATCGTTTTCTGTTACATCTCAAATATTCGGCTCTGAGCGTGCTTGATAAAGGTAAATCCAGAAAAGCATTTCGAACGCATAATGTTATTAAACGTGCTGTTCCCATTTTATCATGCATACCGCAATGCAAAATTAGGGAAACTATTTTTGACATAGTTAAGTAAAGTTTTTTTGGGATTAAAAGTTTTATTTTGTAAGGGATATTTTCATAAGAAAATATAGACATTTTTCTAAATGGAAACCATTACTGTACCTACCTCCAGAATCAAAAGATGCAGAACCGTGTTGATATAAATGCCCATCTGTGTCTAGAATACCATTTTCAGCTTTGCATTTATAAATCCCCCTGTCTTGATCGCTGAAATTTAATGGAAATATCAACTCCCCATTGGCTGAACCATTGAGGTACCGGATATGTTGGCCAAAAAATGACATGTGTTGCCATTTATCAAATCGATATCTATTTGGATTTCCATTTGGAGAGCATACTAGTTTGAACTTCTTTTCGGAAAATATTAGAGTCACATTTATCACTGGTGCATCTACAAAATACAATAAGTATGAAAGACACACATATGAAAGTTTTTGTTATAAATAAGGCAAATTCTACTTTTCTGGTGTTGCTCTTAACGTATATCACTCCAATGTGTGTTATGCGACAACAAAACCTTAAAATATCAAATATTTGAAATATGTTCCGTCAAAAATTATAATTTTTTTCATAGATTTGTTATAACCGAAATAATTCATTGGGGGTTGAATATATCGTGATTTTACCACGGGTTGGTCCTTTATGACAAATATTTTTCCCTGAGTGATAGACGAACTATTCAACTGACGTAACAGAACGGAGAAAACTGTAAAAGTGACATGCTTAAACTATTTACAATAATATATTTAGATAGGTTTGGATGACTCTAAATGATAATTGTACTTATATGTCTTATTGGTCATGTTGGTATACACGAATGTCTTATACATAGCCAATAAGACACATAAGTAACACATTTTAGCATCGTTTGTTTACGTGTTCTTGTTGTGATGATTTTCAGTTTAACAAGCGTGTATTTTCCCGTAAAATGCTTATATTCTGACGTCATTATTCTATGACGTCAGGTAGCTCATTCATTAAAGAGCATATGACGTGGGAGTACGATCGGAACAGCCTTAAAAATATATTCATATTTTACCACGGGTTGTACTCAAAGCGTTTAAAGGACGTCATGTTTGAATTAAAATTATATCTTTTTTGTCGATCAAGTTACATTGGGATATTCTTTTCCATTGCAATTAGATATAACTACTCCCAACTGCACAATTAGAGGTCAGAACGACATTGATTAGTATACACATGAACGCTAACAATCATTGTCATGTTACGTTACAAAATGTGTATGTAGTAAAACAAAGAGTTGGTGTACTGTTATTTAAGGTAACATGATACATTTAAAAATAAAAACATTTGATTAAACATTCATATTCATATGATGAAATCATAATCTTTCAGTTTAATTGAAGTCTGGAGCTGGCATGTCAGTTCACTGCTAGTAGTCTGTTGTTATTTATGTATTATTGCCATTTTGTTTATTTTCTTTGGTTACATCTTCTGACATAAGACTCGACTTCTCTTGGACTGAATTTCAATGTGCCTATTGTTATGCGTTTACTTTCCTACTTTGGCTAGAGGTATAGGGGGAGGGTTGAGATCTCCTTAACATGTTTAACCCCCCGCATATTTGCGCCTGTACCCAGTCAGGAGCTTATGGCCTTTGATAGTCTTGTATTATTTTAATTTTAGTTTCTTGTGTACAATTTTGAAATTAGTATGGCGTTCATTATCACTGTACTAGTATATATTTGTGGAGGGGCCAGCTGAAGGACGCCTCCGGGTGCGGGAATTTCTCGCTACATTGAAGACCTCTTGGTGACCTGCTGCTGTTGTTTTTTCTATGGTCGGGTATTTGATTACTAATATAGGTATATCACAGAGTGGTTCAGAGAAATAGCTGTGTTTAAAGTCAATTTAGCAGGATAAATCTCTTTAGTGTAATATTGAAGTCGTTATTTTTAAGAGCCAATTCCGATGATATTATCATTAGGACTGAGAAGATAGACTGTCTGTAATTTTCGAATCCAATTTAATTCAAATATTTTCCATAATGGTTTCAAACTTTGAAAATGATTCCACAGGTTGCTTATTAATAACCTCTAAAAATTGGACTGTTTGAAAATATTAACAGGATGATTGTGCTTCGTAATGTGTTTACAAATGATACTTTTGAATTTATGGGTCTTTCAAAACAATAAAGGTGTTCTTGTGTGTGTTCAGATAGATATCCTCACCTACGAACGGAATACGGCATCCTAGTTTGTTTAATGTGAGTAAATATATAATGCAGTTAGTTTTTCAAATTCAAATAAAACTGTGACCATTAAACGTGGACCTTACCAGATTAGTGTTGAAAAGACGGTGACATATAAGTCATTTTATGACATGCCACTTATAGATGGAAGGGTAACCACTATTTTCATTATTAAAAAATATTAGCGATTGTAAGATAAGTAAGATTATTATACTTACAAAGTACTGAGATGTTGATTTTGTATGAACTGTCACCAAGTTCATTATATCCAGAACATGTGTATTCCCCAGTTTGTGATCGATCTATCTTTGTCACATTGTAAACAGAAACATTCGCTAGCACTCGGTCATGCTTTTGCCATGTGTATTTCTTAACTTCAGGATTTGCATCTGCATTACATTGCAATGAGATATCCGAACTTTCTCTCATCTCAATGGAAGGATACACTTCAGCTATAACCGTAGGTGTATCTTTCAAAAAAGAAAGGATACTTATATCAATTAGAAATGATGAAATGGTACAATAAATGCATGACGTATATGTACTTCTGTGAATTTTGAATATAAAAATGCGCTTTAACTGAAACATGTGAAAGTGAATAGTCGATTTAACTAGGGTTTATAATAATTGTACTATTCTAACAAAGTTTTACACAACTGCTACAAGTATAGTGCGTTGTTTACAACCCTGATATACCAAGCAATGCCACGATATACACCCTGATTAGTTTTGCGAGAATAGCGCGGTAATTTTTATTAAAACTATTTTACCTCGTGATAATGGTACGTTAATACCTTTCCCCTGTCAAGTTCATTGTCTAACATGCATTAATGTGATTGACTTAATTTATTAAAGTAGAACACAATATTTTCTTTTTCAATATGGATATGTTTGTCAGGGGTATAACATGTATAAAGAAGCAAAGTAATCTTATCTTCCATTTTATCGTACTTTCTATTTCAATTTTCCTATATTTGATATTAACGATCAATAATCATTCCTACAAAATTTGACAGGTATTGAACTGTTAAAAAAATATTTCATGACATCATATCATTGAATAAAAATTTTATATATAAGGTTGCATTTTATTTCCTTTTGATACGACACATGTATCTATTCAAGTACATACAGTAAACATTGAGGTACACGGTCTTCGAGAGTGGTTCTTCTGTAATGGAACTTTCTGCTGAGCATGTGAAGTTATCCTTCTTGTCCTCCCTGGATGATACAAATGAATATTGGAGGATTGCTATTTCAGAAATGTTATCTTTTGAGATTGATAGAGAGACATTTTGGTGCTGAATGTGGATGCCGTTTCGCGTCCATTGTAAAGTTTCTACAGGATTTCCCCTTCTGACTGAACAAGACAAAATTAACTCAGTGTGTTCAATACTAAATATGTAATGTGTGTTTGTCATATTGGTAATAGTCAGATCTGTCGGTAACCCTGAAAAAATGATTAAACATGATTTTATTGTAAAAAATGCTGTGTTATGTTAGTATTGACCTTTTTTATCGTTGGTATTTTTGTTGTATTTCTTAGTCATGTTAGATAAGTATTGTAATCTGACACAATATGTGTTTTACGTGTTTGTCTTTGATTTGTTTTAATTACCATGCTACCCGGAAATTTGTGTTTTAATCATAGTCAATTGTGTAAAGATGTTAATATCAGTGAAAATACACCTACTTCATGTAATTGCAGTAATTCCGAATATATTTATGGACCCATTTCCCATGTTATAACAGGAGATCTTAACATCGTTCAAGACCGAGAGTTAAAATCATTCCTCAGTAAAGGACCTAAATATCGTCCCCCGTCAATTATTAATTGGAATGAGTGTCGTAATATCATCCACGACTCACTCCATACTTACTGTATGAAATGGATAAAACGGGAAAAAGCTGACAAAAAATCTTTGGACTCTTTTTTTAATTCAGTAATGAAGATAGTTGATATACGTATTCAACATTTTAAAGAACATTTTACTATAAACAATAACAACAATAAACCTATTTCTCGTATCAAACATAAACTAAAAGAACTAGCCAAGGAATTTGTTTTTGTCCGGGCAGATAAAGCTGCTAATAATATTATTATTGTTTGACGTAAATTTTACATTGAGGTTCTGAAAAAGGAAATCACCAATTCACCAACATTCCAACTGACTCCATTTTCAGAAAACGAAATCTGTAACAAACATAAACTTTTAGGCACCGCTTTACAAGCAGAGCCAAATACAATGAAAGTCCCAACTATGTATTGGCTTCCGAAGCTACACAAAACCCCTTACAAATATAGATTTATTTCGTCTTCAAGCCATTGTTCAACTACTAAATTGTCTATTCTTCTTATCAGCACACTTGGTACAATTAAAAACCTGATAATAAATTGTTCAAATAAGGCCTTCGAAAATAGTGGAATAAATTACTTTTGGAGTGTCAAGAACTCGTTGGAAGTACTTGATAAATTGCATGCTTATATTGGTGATTTTGAATCTGTTCAAAGTTTTGATTTTTCTACCCTGTATACCACATTGCCTCACATTCTCATTAAGAAAAAATTCACACACCTAATTAAATGGGCATTCAAAAAATCAGAATGTGAATATATATGTTCAAACTCTTTTAGGTCATTTTTTAGTAGCAATAAACAAAAAAACTATGTTAATTGGACATGCTTTGAGACTATATATGCCCTTGAATTTTTACTAGATAACATTTTTGTTCGCTTTGGGGATTCCGTATATCGTCAGATTATCGGAATTCCAATGGGGACTAACTGTGCACCACTTATTGCGGACCTGTTTTTGTATTGTTATGAGTTACAATTTATGACAAAAATAAGCAAAGACCCATCGAAACAACATCTGATAAACAAATTTAATAATACTTTTAGATATTTGGATGATATTTTGGCTCTCAATAATGACGACTTCAGTATGTATATTAATGAAATTTATCCTGTTGAACTTACTTTAAATAAAGCTAATACTAACAATGACCACTGCCTTTTTCTCGATCTTGATATCTATATCACTAATGGAAAGCTGAATACTAAAATTTATGATAAAAGGGATGATTTTTCATTTCCTATCGTTAATTATCCGTTTTTAGATGGTGACGTTCCCTTGTCACCATCTTACGGTGTTTATATATCTCAACTTGTACGATTCGCTCGTGTATGTAACAATGTTTTAGATTTTAACGAGAGAAATTTATGTATTACTGAAAAATTATTACACCAGGGTTTTCGATATCACAAACTAGTCAAAACATTTACTAAATTTTATCATCGGTATAAAGACATCATTCGTAAATATAGCTCAACATGCAGACTTCTAATACGTTCAGGTATTTCACATCCAATTTTTTATGGTAATATTCTTTATAAAGCACAAAGGTGTCAGTATTCACCTCAGAAACTTACAAAACCTTTGAATAGACTTATTAAGAAGGGATATAATTACGATACTGTTGTCAAGTCATTAAAGATTGCATATTTTGGCGTTAATATTGAGTCACTGATAAGGTCTTTGCATCGGAACTAAACACATTTATTCTAAAAACAGTTGTTGGCATGACACGGGTTATGTTCTTCTCATATATGTTATGATGGTATGATACTAAACCCCTAACGGGAAGGATTGTGCCTGATGTTCATATGATGAAATCATAATCTTTCAGTCAGTTTAGTTGAAGTCTGGAGCTGGCATGACAGTTAACTGCTAGTAGTCTGTTGTTATTTATGTATTATTGTCATTTTGTTTATTTTCTTTGGTTACATCTTCTGACATCAGACTCGGATTTCTCTTGAACTGAATTTTAATGTGCGTATTGTTATGCGTTTACTTTACTACATTGGTTAGAGGTATAGGGGGAGGGTTGAGATCTCACAAACATGTTTAACCCCGCCGCATTTTTGCGCCTGTCCCAAGTCAGGAGCCTCTGGCCTTTGTTAGTCTTGTATTATTTTAATTTTAGTTTCTTGTGTACAATTTGGAAATTAGTATGGCGTTCATTATCACTGGACTAGTATATATTTGTTTAGGGGCCAGCTGAAGGACGCCTCCGGGTGCAGGAATTTCTCGCTACATTGAAGACCTGTTGGTGACCCTCTGCTGTTGTTTTTTATTTGGGCGGGTTGTTGTCTCTTTGACACATTCCCCATTTCCATTCTCAATTTTATTAATGCACAGCGCCTTAAAGAAATCTTAATTAATTTAATTATTATTATTGCAATAA